>JAAEAF010009650.1:0-30559 GCA_011037195.1 Triatoma infestans
TCTGGCGAAAAGCAATTACACGGCTTTTTCTTACTATTGCTAATACAATTTCATCAAGAAATTTTCTTTGAAATCGAAAAGTTACAATATTTAATTGGGCTGGCCAAAAAATGGTTTAAATTTGCTTGTATACTTGAGCGGCCTTATGTGATGGAGCGATCTATATCAAAACCAAGAAAGCTCGGACAAATTTAAGTTTAAACTAACTGACAGACATCCAAATAACCTTGTAAAACCATTTTTACTTTCTCTTCTCCCAGTAAGAGGAAGTATTGTAATCGTGCCAAATTTTCGATCGAGTTTTCACCGGAAATATCCGTTTTGAGGTCTCCTGATTCCAAAAAAGTGATTTTTAGCAAATGGTCTGTCTGTGTGTGTATGTATGTAAACAGCATAGCTCGAAAAACGAAAAACCGTAGAAAGTTGAAGCTTGATATTCAGTGTGGGTATCACGATGGGATCTGAGAGTACGTTATCTGCCAAATTCCTCAACCGGACCACTTAGTCCGTCCACTTAGTAGTAAGTACCACTTACTAGTTGTTTTTTTTACTTTTTTGCGATTTTTTCAAAAATGGCTCCGACAATTTTCTTTAAACTTGGTACCTCAACTACACGTACAAAGAGCTACAACTTTTATTTGAAACAATTCTTCGGAAAAATTCATTTAAGGACATTTTTGCGGGGAGGAGTGGGGTAACGGTTTCTTCTAAAGTGCTATTTCAGTATATTAGACAATTCTATCATCTAAACAATGTTCATTAGAATTAAATATGTTGTTGAAATTCCGAGTTTGAAAAAATCGGATAACCGGAAGTGGGTTTTTCGCATACTTTACCACTTTACTAAATGATTTTTTCTCATTTTCGCGATTTTCTCAAAAATAGCTCCTACAATTTTCTTGAAAGTTCGTATATAAACTAAACATGCAAAGATCTATAACTTTTATTTAAAAAATTGCTCTGAGAAAATTCATTTAAGGGCACTTTTAGGAGTAGGGGTGGGATTATGTTTTTCTCTAAAGTGCTAGCCTAGTTGATTATACAATTCTATCATCCGAACAAAATTAATTAAAAATAAATAGATGGCCAGAATTCCGAGTTCAAGAAAATTAGTAAACCGGAAGTGCGCTTTTACTGGGCAGTTTTTTCAGTTTTCGAGGAATTTCATTAAATATGGTTAAAAACTATAAAATTTGTTAATTATAATTTTCAGAACTGGAGTAAGAGAAAGTTATGTGAGTGTTTCACACCAGATTTTTTTTTTTTTTTTCAGAAAAATGTTTCAAATGAAAGAACGTTTGTATCTATACAGCAAACAATCCAAATTTAAAGAAAATTGGTGTAAAAGTTTTCGAGAAAATTTCAAAAAAGCTCTATTCTGTAAAATCGCACTTCCGGTTAACCGATTTTCTTCAAATTTGGAATTCTATCAATGCTTCTAATGTTTATTAATATTATGCAGATAGTAAAACCATCACAAACATTACAATTACATTACAAACATCAGAGGTATTTTCCGTGATAGCCTGCTTCTTTTTGTGGTCATCGATCGGTTTCAGGCGTTCGCCCATCATTAGATGTTTTGTCAAAACAATGTGATAACATAGATTTGCACAGAGTTATGATATCAAACCGTTTGACAAACGCATCCTGATGATGGGCGAACGCCCAAATCCGGTCGATGACCACAAAAAGAAGCAGGCTATCATTGAAATTATTTCTGATGCTTTTCAGCACTGCGGAACCAACCACGACAACTACATCGCAAACATTAATCTGAAGCGCTACTGGTCCTCCGGGAATCGCCCCAAACATTTCCTGGAAAATGTTTCAAAAAAGTAGTTTAGAAGTCTGAAGAAAATCGTGGGAGCCGTTTATTGAGTACACACTTGAACTAAAAAACCATTCAGTAAAAACACATTACCGATTGATGGATTTTGCCCGAAATCTTCGTGTCTGATTATTAAGATTGAAGTTACTGTGAATTTTCGTTTTTGAGATATTCTATTGAAACACAGATATAGACACAGGCACATATTCGTACGCACGTCATTAGCTAAAAATATTTGTTTTCGTATTCAGAGAATCTCAAAAAATATATTTCCGGTTGAAACTCCATTTCCAAAATGGCACGATCGCTGTACTTCCTCTTACACCTTTTTCTTGCATTTAAAACAATTAAAATTACCAAAAGTTTCTTCAGTACATAGAACTCAGTTGTATTTCCGAAGAAAACTCAAGTTGACCTACTTCTTATTGAAATATGAGATAGTAAAAAAAAGAAAAGCAACCATTGTGAGATGAAAATCTAGAAATTCCTAATAATCGCACAGAGAAAGGATCTATATAGAAATAGTTCATGCTATCCTGAAGGAAGCAGAGAAATGACCCGATTGCAGTATGTATGCGTTTATATAGAGAACTAATTTAATTGAATGGGCTAAGTTTAATTATATGGTGGCAACTCGCACTGAACTGGCCAGCTGTATATATATATTTAGTATACATACATGAACGGCCAGTGCTAACTAAATATCTAATTACAATACTCATCGTCAAGATAATTTCGACAAGATAGCGTTTTACATTTTACATGGAGATATTAATTTTGTTTCTGATAATGAGCAGCTTCAAAAGTAATATGGAATTATTTATGAAATGGACTATAACATTATTTTAAACTTGTATAAATATCTTAGTTTTATAATATTATTTAATTATATTATTTAATTATTATTTAGGTATCCAGCCACACTCAAATCCATTGTCGACTATATCCCAATATAGTCACCAGAAGGGAGGCTCACCAGTTCCACTATATAAGTAGCTGATCTGCATCTAGATCTATGTCCATGACCATGTTTTAGGCCTTCATATCTCTAAGAGGAGATATAAGGAAACACGCTGGAATCAATTCTCTAAGAAAATCGTGTAAAAGAAACTTCAAATAAACCATTAGTTTACTTGGCAGAATTCCCGGCTGAATGGTTAGCAGGTCACATTATGTCTACTTATAAAAAAGGAAGTAAGAAGCAATGTTATGTAATGTATGTATTACGTACTGTGTATGTAATATAATATTATGTAAAGTCTGTAATGATGTATATGTATTATGTTAGTTAATGATGAATAACTGTTAAAGCAGCATGAATCGACTCCTTGGAAGGATCTTCAAAAACACACTAGATAAGGAGTCAGCGGCAAGATTTCCCGAAAAGCAGGCGTGGGAAAATCTTGTGCAGATCATACATTCCGCAACATCCAGCTGCTTCTAAAGAAAAGTGCGCAAGGTTTTGGTTTTGGTCGATTTACAAAAAGCCTGTTGATAAGTGCCGCTAACCAAGTTATGAGAGGTAGGTGTATATTGGGTATACCTGGTTTGTGTCATCACGAACTTGTAGAAGAACGCTACGTGGCTGTTAAGGTTGGTGATGTCCTAACTGATGCTCTTCCAGGAAAAAATCAGGACTTAAGCAAGTGTGCTGCCTGTCGCCCAGTTTTTAAAAAATATTTATATAGAGAAAGCCCTCACTTAATAGAAGAAGAAATACAGACGAATGGGCGTGAAAGTAGGAGTCGACTCCGTCTATATTTTACAATTTCATGACTACAGCTAGTAACTCCGTCGAATATAAGATAAGGAAACTGCTAGATGCATATTCAGAATGGGGCCTACTGGCCAACATGTTGAAAGCATAGTATACAGTGGTAGGAAATCCCCCCTCTTCGGATCTCAAAGTAAATGACTGGCATTTGAGGTATGTAGCGTTGTATAAATAAATACCTGGGTGTCTAGATTTCACCTACCAGGGATACTGGCCGTGATATTTCGAAAAAGATAATGAAAGATAAATGCAGTATCAAATTACTAAACCTAGTACTTTCGAGTATGTTGGTTAATATAGGGAATAAGAAGAGGCTGAAACATGCATTCGTGGAAATTACTACAGTTTATGCTGCGGAGAGGTGGAGTACCATTGGAGAGTAACCTTCTCGCGTTAGAGTCGGCTATCTGGAGAAGGTGCTTTCGCATTTCTAGAAGGTGACAAAAAAAATGTTACAGTAATTTTCAGGGGGAAAAAGCACAGGAAGGGAAGGCCGAGAAAAACTTTGGTTGGAGGGAGTCACAGTATGCATGGAGCAAGAGATCCTCCGGGAAGGGTAGTGATTGGACACATGGGCTTTCGGGCGTAACGATATAATTCGTAAAGAATGATCAAAACCTAGGGAAAAATAATAATAATAAACCTTTGGCGCTAGTAACCTTGAAGTTGATCCCCCCCCCCCCAAGAAAACAATTACAAAACTTTCAAGAAGACCATACTTCCATTTGGCGGAATTGTGACAGAGAAAACTTCTGTGTTGGAGTGATATCTCAAGCTTTAGTTTCCTGTGATTTCTTTCGTTTTTGACATATACACGCACACTAACCAATCGCTAAAATCGTTTTTTTCTTTTTAAAAACACATATTGCTTAGGAAGCCCAATGAAATGGATTTTTCCAGAATAAATATGTTTTACGAGTAATAAGACCAGGAAATATAAGACATACAATATAATATGATATATAAATTTTCTAGGTATATTATTAATACCATTGTATTTGACAATTCTACTGCAAACTTGAAATTTTTAATTAAGTTAATTGACCATAACATAAATATAATAGTAAAACAGGAATACATGATAGCAGGTAATTATTTGAATGTGATTACATTGTAAATTTAGAAGATAGCCCTTTCTTCTGATCCCTAAAGCCCTGCATGCAAACTAATGTCCTAGATTTCCCGGTCATTTCCTTAAATTCCTCTCTTCCACTAACTTGTAATATATCTGCAGTTAGCATTCTTTTGAGAAAATGGATTTCGAAAAAAAATTAAATTACGTAAAACACAGAAACCAATTCTGTGCAGTTCCGGTAAATCGATTCTGTGTAGTTCCGGTAAATCGATTTTCTTGAAATTGAAAAATACTAATAACTCAGACTCTTAGAATGGTCAAGTACATCATTGTCTTTGAATTTAATTTACATTTAATTATTGTAAACTGCAAAATGAAGACAAATTATTATTATTATTATTATTATTATTATTATTATTATTATTATTATTATTATTATTACTTTTATTCTCAGCTTTTTCCGCTGGTATTTAAGATGAGGTACGGGTTCAAACCAAGCACTCACCTGTTCAACCTAAAAACTTTCTCATCCACCTGCAAGAGCTTAAAATGACAGACTTCTGTATCTGGATATAAATCTCTCGTCTTAGCCCTAAGGTCATGTAGGGCTTGCAGAATTATCCCAGTTACTGAGAAGACTATAGGAACAACATAAATTTTTTCCTATTTCCATATATTGGTAATCTCTTCTTTTAAGTCCTGGTACTTGCGTACATTTTCGCTCAGAGTACCCTGAATGTTGTGATCACCGGGAATAGCAATGTGCCACTTTCATTTGCTTGTCCCGCATTATTATTATTATTATTATTATTATATATTTGTTATTATTATTATTATTATATATATATATTATTATTATTATTATTAATAATTTTTAAGAAGTTTCGCCATGAAAATTGAAATTGAATCGCCTGCACTAAAAACGTAAGCTTTAGAACTAAACTAGGCACACATTCTTAAATAGAATTTATTGCTTTCAATGTTTACCACATAAAATACAGCGCTTTGTTATAATCTAACACTATATTATATTCGTAATTATTATTATTACTAATAATAGAAAATTTGAAAGTTTATTAATTGTAAAGAAAATATTTTCTCTGTGAAGTTAATTTAAAACTGGCGAGCAATAAATATTTTAGCATTTGAGTGGAGGGCCGGCGGTCATTGTGCAGCAACTTCCTCTCTTACTCCCACTCTGGGAAATGCCATTAAAGAAACCAATTAATAATTAACAATTTTAATAATTGCCAACATGACGACTGGCTTTAAAATACGAAATATGGTTAAAATTAAAATTAGAACCAGTGAACATTGTGTTTGTGTGCAATGTTATGGGAGGGTGCAGAAAATAATACTTCAGAATGACCCAGTTTTAATTTGCAATTAGTTTGCTTGCCTCCGTTTTTTACTCTGGGATTATTGTGGAGAACAACAAGTTTAAATTTATTGCAGTAATAAATTTAAACAGGGAAAAGGTGAGGGGGAAGAGGAAAAATTACTAGAAGAGACTGGCTGGTGAACCATTGTGTTGTTTTTTTTCTTTCTCAGAAAAGGGAAAGAGAGAACGAAGACGACAAGAAGTCAAAAGCGTTGTAGAGTGCAGTCAGAAGTAGATGGGCACATGAATAGAGAGTTCGCCTACCAGCGTACACAAGATTTTTTTTTTGTATAAATGTGATTTAATATTTTAGATTATGAAAATTTGGTATAATATAATTAGTGTGTGTGTGTTTGGGAGAGTGTAGCAGCTGTGGTGAGAGTAATGGCAACAGTGCACGGCCCCCCGACCGGCCGACCGCCCTTTAGAAAAATACAAGAAGCATTGTTTAGTTTGGTTTGGACTGGCTGCTAACTGGAAGAAGGATGGATTCAAGGAGTTAGTAATAGTTGGAGAGGGGTAGGAGGACCAGGATTGTGTGGCAGGCCGCGCGTTACTGTGTGTATGTGTGTAACACATCAGTGTGTTCACAAGTTCTCCGCCTAGAGATTTCCCCGAAACTCCTCTACTATTTCTTCTTCTACCCTACTAACTATTCAGTTCTCCTGCCCACCCTCTCGCTCTCTAAGAGATCTAGACCGCCACTGCTGCCTTCATCGCTGGTGAAAAAAAGTTTTTAATGAAAGTCCAGCCTTATGTGTAAGAGTGGATTGTTGGGAATGAAATGAGAGGACCTACTCTGCCTCTCCAGCGTAACACTCTCGAGGGCGGATGGATCATGAAAGGGTCACCAGTAAAACAAATCAAATTATTATACTGGAATAAAACTTATTTCTGTGTAACAATATTACATAATTCTGTTCCTAGCATCATACTGAATATTATATCACTTCATTTATATTTTTTTTTTTTCTTATTGATTTTCCCTTACTCCTAGTAAAAGGAAGTGATTGTAATCGGGTCAGATTTTCAATATCAAGTTTTCACGGGAAGTACACCTTTTGAGGTCCTCTACGTAAAAACAATTCCTTTCTTCTTCCTATGTTAAGGATGAGAGTTTCGCGTATTGCTTTTTATAGTAGAGCTTTATAGTACTTTATAGGAGAGCTGATGGGGAAGAACTGCAGCAGTGTTTGATATAGTGGTATACCAAGCAGTTTCTTAACCGTCTAGAAATGGCATTAAACATATCGCGAGCGGTTTTACCTTGAATTTTTCATTTACTTTTTCTAAGCGTTTTTCGTGAATAACTAATGAGGTGATGGAAATACTCTGAGAAGAATAATATACACGTTTTAAACAAGGAAGTATTCACGAATGATCGAAAATTTTCAGACTTCAAAAATCTTGGGAATGTATATAGTTCATGATTATGAATATAGCCCACAAATCGAATAAAACAATGGGACAGCATATCTTTCCTGTTCAAAATTGAAAGAAGTTTTACTCCAATCAGTTACAAAGGTGTCAACAAGAAAGTATAAGGAAAATTTTTGTACTGAAATTGAAGAAGTCCGCTCAATATACAGACCCGAATTCTCTTGTACTACCCCACAAAGGAGCTGAAAGCTTTGGAAACTAGCCCAACTTAAATTAAATGATGTGCGCCGGAGTAAATTACAATATGTTTACGAGATTTCATTGGTCCAAGAGATTGGTAGACTAAATTTAAATCTAATGTTTTAAATTGGCTTCTGGACGCCCAATAAAGTAGACTAAATATCTGTCCGTGGATCAGGTGGTATTTTCGCAGAAATGGATAACCGTCCAATGACCTCCTTTATACAGTAGCATCTTCTTTATATGGCTAAGTAATATTTCTATTTTTCTCTTGCTGCTCTACCGTCTTACTGTAGCGATCGTGTCCAAATTTGAGTTTTCAATGGATAAATATATGTTTGAAATAGTGAAGTACACTTTAAACTACAAAAAAATCAGGCCTCATACAACTTTCTCTTACTCCAATTAATACAATTTATTCAAAAAATATTCTTTAAAATTGCAACGTTACATTGTTTAATTAATCTGGTCATAAAAATGGTAGTGGGGGATTTTAATTGTATAACTAAGCGACCTTATGTGGAGCCCTCTATGTCAAAACTCGGAGAGCTCCTGCAAATGACATTTTAAATTACTGACAGGCCAATATCCCATTTAAATAATTTTTTTTCAGAAAAACGTTTCAAAAAGTGATACGAGAAAATGAAAAGTGTTTCCGAGAAAATTTCAAAAACTCAAAAACCTATTCAGTAAAAACGCGCTTCAAGTAAACCGATTTTCTTCAAATTTGGAATCCTATCAGTGCTTCTAATGTATATTAATATTATTTAGGTGGTAAAACTATATATTATACTGAAGTGGTACTTCATAGGAAAGCAAAACACTACTGTTCCCCGAGAATCCCCCAAAAGTCAATTTTCCTGCGAAATTGTTTGTAAATAAACCATTTAGTAAAGTCGCACTTCCGGTTGATGGATTTTGCCCGAAATCTTCGTGACTGATGCAGCTTCGTGCTAAGTGGAATATCAAGTTTGAGCGACTTTTCGTTTTTAAGATACTCAGTTAACAACACATATGCAGATCTTTCGCTAAAAACCTTTTTTTTTCGCATTCAGGGGACCATAAAACATGTATTTCCGGTGAAAACTCAGTTTCGAAAATCTAGAACGATCGCAATACTTCCTCTTACTAATGGTTTGTGGGCGGGAGAGAGAGAGAGGGGCAGAGAGAGAGTGTGAGTAGAAAATATTTCAAAAACGAAAACTCACAGTAAGTTTAAACTTGATATTCCGTTTCCTTACATCATTATTATGTCTATGACACTTTACCCTCTCGTCCACTACCATATGACTATATCCCGTAACATTTTACGTATACTACTCATAACAAATTCTGCTCAAATCTCCAGAAGAAAGTGAGCTTCAAATTATATGAAAAGGAGGAGTTGTGTTTTGTACTTGGTAGAGTCAACATCGTGTCCCAAAAAAATGTTTTTAGAGAGAGTTTAAATCAACCTAGAGCTTTGATTTTTTGCATATAGTGGAAATAGTGTGTTTCTAACATATCTGTGAAACATGAAGAAAATTTATCGAGCCGTTTTTTAATTATAAGCAAAAAACATAATTAACTTTGTTAAAATATATATATCTGTGTATCTGTTTGTAAGGTGTGGTGGGGATGATATATCTATCTTTGTGTATGTGTTGTTTATCGTGAAAAGAGAACAATACTATTTGTTACAATACTACATAATATTTGTTACTTAATGGACAAAGATCAATTTTACTTTTTTGTTGATCTCTTTTTCTCTACTCTGATATTTCTTTTATGAACTATAAAAATTTAAAAAAATAAAAATAATAATAGTAAGAGGAAAATATTACGACCATGTCAAATCAAAAGAAATTTAAAAGAAGAGGTAGGTGTAGTTCCCCAGAAGACCAGAATTTTCAACAAAAAGGGAAAATGATTTGCAACTGTGCACTAGAATTGGAAAATCTCATGGAAAAACTAAGCGCACTGATGGATGAAAAATTTAAATGTCTTCCCACTAGGGCAGATATTATGTCTTTAAAGGATAAAATGGTTAAAATTATAGAAGAGATTAATAAACTAAAACAAGATCTAATTACTATAAAGCAAGAGCAGAAAACTTTAAAAAATACTGTGGAAAATCTGGATAACAAGATAAGAGAAAAAAACCTTATAATAGGAGGAATAAGAAATGATTTGGACAAAAGTGAATATGAAATTGTGAAAGAACTTGTGTTAATATTCTAGATTTGAAAGAGTGCGTTATTGAAAAAGCTTATTGTTTAAATAGTGATCATAATCTCATTTTAGCTCAGTTTCGATCTGTGGAAGAAGCGAAATTAATTTTGAAAAATAGTAACAAGTTACGAGGAACTGGTGTATACATTCTGCCTGACCTAGCTAAGACAACACGATTTAAGAAAAGCAAACTTCTCTGGGTAAGAAAGAAAATTGTAGAAAATGATCACTCGGCGAAAATTACAGTGAGGAACACCTATATTACATATAAAAATAAAAAGTTTTTCTGGGATTTGGACCTGGGACTTGTGACATCTGATGGATCTAGTGGTATTGAAGAAATAAGTGGAATTTTAGGAAAAAATTTCATCCTAGATAATACAGATTCAGCCGCTTAATTTTACGTCAATTCCTCCAACTGATATAAAACTGCTGGTCAATATGGATAGCAAGTTGTTTTATTTATGTATATATATATATAGATTAAAGCATTAAACAAAAACTTAAATTAAAATTAAACAAAAATAAACAAATAAAGCAAAACAAACTTGTAAGTTTCATTTAAAAGAAAAACAAAAAAGTGAAACTTCCGCTAATTTGCTTTAATTAATAATAATTGTAATTTCGTTTTTATTGATATAGAGTATTGTTATATAGATTGAGTTTGAATAATGTACTTTAATACACAGTATAAACGTCTGATTACTGTTATTTCGGAGTTATTTCAGAATAAGCTATTTGATGGGTTAGAAGAAAATTATAGGTATATATTTTTGACAAAGGAGCATTAAAATATAATCGTATGTTTAAATAAGCAAAACTGTCTTATTTGTTAGTGATTATTTTCTTCATTTATCTTTATATAATGATTTAATGATATTAAAGGAGTGATGGGAACAAAAATGAATTTTGGTTGTGAAAATAGATAGTGAAATTTATTGTTTCTATACTGCTCTTCGACCTATTAGTTATCAACAATTTTTGGTTTTACTATTTATAAAATATGCTCCGCGATACTACTTAACTGTAAATTTTAAAGTAGTATTATTATTGAAAATTATAAATTTATATTTATAAATTCAAATTTTTTTTATATATTTTTTTTTATTGAATTCAGATATAAATAAATACATAGACAGGATAAGGCTGATTTTCTAATTATGTTTTCTAAGTAGGAAAGAAGAATTTGTTATTAAAATTGTAGTTAGAAAAAATAACTTTATACTTAATTAAATAATTATATCTTTTGGAAAACAGAATTTTTAATTATATTTTTAGGATTAAGTTAAAAAGATTACGTTCAAATAATTCAAGGAAACTGAAATGAATATTTTGTTCATTTCTGTATTATTTTTTGACTGATTTTTCTGTTTCTTCTTATGTAAGGATTTATTAACTTTAACTTTTTAAAGTTCTTTTTTTTTATAAGTTAGAAACAATTTGGTGGAATTTTATTTATTTATTTTTTTCATTTGTTCCTTATTTCACGTAATTTTACCTATAAAATAACTTCTATTTTGTGGTTTCATTATTTTTTATTCTCAGCATTTATATATTAATATTTTTACTTTCTCTATTTAACTTTATTTTTATTATATTTGGCATAGATATGAATGACTCCCGGCTGACGGTTCAATCCAAGCCGTAAAGTACTTTGTAAACTTTGTATTGCTTATTCATTGTATTATGATATTCAATAAAGTACTATTATTATTATTATTATTATTATTATATGAAAAGGACAATATATTAACGGTAATAATAATCGCCCAATATGAAAACTGAATGAAGACATTAAAACGAAAAGTGGGGCGAGAATATGCCACATTTCAGGTAACATTTCTCGTCTAGATAAATACCACAAAGCACTATACTAATTATGAAATTAGATTAATGCCATAATATAATATTAGTGGTATAATACAGTACTGAAACTATAACATATTTATGTGATGTTCATTTAGTTGACCAAATACACGCAAAACTGAGAATATATCCGGATACCAAGTCCATTTTATCGAATGGCTGAAGTACAAAGTTCTCAAACTTGGCGGAAGAGAGAAGTAGAGAGATAGCTTTACTTGGAATACTGAATAAATTTAGTTGTTTGTAATTGAATTTACTAGCTTTGTTGTTATCAGCTGGGCTGAGCCATGGTACTAAGTGAATCCCTCCATAACACAAGATCAGACAAGGGAAACAAGATCACATTCAATATCAATCAAAATCTAAACTAGGATCTCATAATATTAGTATCATGTAATTACTTAAATGTTGTTGTATCAAATTTCATTCTCCATTAACTAGTTTGCTATAATTTTAATAATCAATATGTGTTGGGACAAGTAGCCAAGCAATAAGTTTCTTTGTAACAAGATGTATAATTATAGTAATTGTATTTAATTTTATTACAAAATAATTACAAATGGTTAAATAAACAAGAAAATTACACCAATTTAAATTTTCTTTTTTCTTACGTCATGACTTTGGCTACTCAGCCATTCTACGCCTGAAAGTATAAAGAAAGGCAGCGCTGGTGATTGATATTATTCGGTTAGTTGGATATCCAGCGGGTACGTGAGAACAATCTCGAACGCTGGGAGAAAATCCGATTTACTTCGTGACTATAAGCTACACATGCAGTCGTACAGCGGCACTCTATTACGAATGCAAAGAGCCATTTTGTGCTCTGTAACAAGGGCATACGCGACATCCTCCATGGTCTCCTTACCGGTGATCGCTGGTGTGCTGCCGCTTGATCTCCTTGCTGAGATGAGGGCCCTTACCCATAAGTACAAGAAAGGGGAAATGATTGTCCCTGATGGTAAGAAGCTGTCCAGTCAGACGCCTCCTGCCCTTGCAAAGAGAAAGATCCGAGAGTACGAGATTGGGAAGTGGCAAAGACGCTGGGATGAAGCAGAGACAGGGAGAATCACATATGAGTTCTTCCCGAGTTTGCATCACAGACTGTCGATTCGATGGCTGGAGCTGTCTCAAACCGTAACGCAATATTTCACGCGCCATGGGGAGTTCTATTCCAAGCTCCATGAGCTGGGATTGAAAGATTCCCCGAATTGCGAATGCGGGGAACGGGATACAGTGCATCACGTTCTCTTCCGGTGTCCTCTCCTCGACAAGGCAAGAATCCATATGGAGTTCAAGCTGAAAAAGAGGGGAGAGATCTGGCCAGGAGATTGCAAAGAGTTGATGAAAAGTGCAATAAATTTTAAAGACTTTGTTGAGTTAGTTCGCGAAGTGGTTTGCTATGCGCTAGGTACGGTGGCCTGGAGTCTGCTCAATAATAATAATAAATAATAATAATAATACCTCTTACAGACAAAGATCTAGAACAGACAGTATGCTCGTCATATATATATATATATATATATATATATATACGTGCAGTTTCCCCTACTTTTTTCTTTGTGCTAAGGTAGAGAAAGTTTGCATTTTCTTGTTGTTAGACATTCCAGTTTCCCGCTGTTAGAGTAGTTTGGCATTGGTGGAGAATAATGTCAGCTAGCAGATATTGTATAATGAAGTGAGAATTTTGTATTCCTCGACCAGTACAATAACATGCATTACGAACTTCCTTTCAACTAAATGAGTAAATAGTCACTCTGTTTAATGGGGGGGGGGAAGTAGAAGAAACTTTTCTCCAATTAAGAGCTAAGTCCCCAGTGATTTGGAAATCATAAAAAGGAACGACACTCTAGTGAAGTGAACACCCACTAAGCACCACACACATTCTGTTGAGTTCATTAATCATAAACCTTTTCATTTTTCCTCTTTTTACAAAACTCTGGAAAGTATTGATAAATTTTATCAATGTAATTTCAAACAATAAAAGGAAAAGCACCAGGAAAGAGAAGCGCCAGGAAAACTCTTGTGAAAAGTTATAACAATTTTCAACATGCAGAGAAAAGACTTTTTCATATTTTCCTACAAAAAAGAGAACAAATGTAGAATTTTTCAAACTTTTCTTTTTCCTAGCTACTTTATTATATACATTATATACAGTGCTGTTTAGAGAGAAATCTCTCTTACTGCTGTAAGAGGAAGTATTGCGATTGTGTCAGAGTTTTCTTATAATTACTTATTGATTTTTTTTTCTCTTTTACATCACTCCTCATACTTACAAAATTTAAATTTTCTCTTTTCGGTCTTCTTTGCAAGTAGGTATACCTTACTCCATATCCAAAGATTAACCTCCTCTAACATTCAACTCTCTATTTCTCCTTTACAGGTAATCGTATCTTTTTAATTTTTAATATTTTTTAATCGTTAAATGTTCTGACTTTTAATATGTAATTTTCCATATTCCTCTTTGTTTTGTTTGCGTAATTCCTGAAGAAGGACACCAAAGGTCCGATACGTCGAATAAACTTTAAATGATAAAATGTTTTCTAATTGGCCTCAGCCAACTTTAAAAAGAAAATATTATAATTTAATAATCAATTTTTCTAACCACAAATTTTCCAAACTAAATGAATCCCTAAATGTGATTAATTATTACAACATTTCAAACAGCATGATGTAATAAATTTGCAATTAAAATTGACATGGTTCAATACTTGGCGAGTTATATCATTACAATCTAAAAACCGCATAGCCTAACTTAACATTTCGTTTAACAAAACACGATCGAATTATTTAACAATTGATTAAGTTTACAACAGAGTCGGACTGTGGTTAAACCTGTATACTAGTATAACTAACCAAATGACATGGCTCTATGGGTTGCGCACTAATTAATGCATATCAACAATCCAGTTAATTCTGCACATTGCACACAGAGTTCTAACTATAGGTAAAAGTTTTAGCTTTTTTCCCCCCCCATTTATTTTTTTTTTTTTATAATTAGGGCAACAAAAATTTGGGTAAGCAAAATTTTGGATCTAGTGTGAAACATTCACAAAACTGTAATCCTCACAATTTTAACTGGGATTTTACTAATTTTGCAACTGCCACTAAAAGCATGAATTATTGGCAGATAATAGCGAATATTAATTCTGCAATAGCAATTTAGAAGATGCTAAAATATCGTAATTACCCATAGAATCGTTTTCAAAATCATTTTTGAATGGCTGAATAGACAAAATCATGGCTTAGGAAAAAAAAAGAAGGTTTCACTTATGTGAAAAACTGAAGAAAAACCAAAAATGTCGGTGTTGGTAAAAAAAACTTGCAAGGACCTCAAAAATTTCACGACACATGTGAATATAGGTCGGTAGATATTGTTCAGGAAATGGCATTTCAATACAATAAACAGTTCTAAAACTTACATAAAATTTATGGACAATAAATATGCGGTCAAAATGCCAAGTTTGAAGAAAATTAATTAATTAGGATTGTGTGAATTATAGTGAAAGAAAAATGGTGGCAAAAGTAAAGAAAGAAATAATACTACGATAATCATTGATTCGATGTCTGTAGATTTTCTTCTTTTTATTTTGACCAAATCTTTTTTTCCACGAAGTAAAGTAGAAAAGCGGACAACCGAACACATCGCAACAAATCGAAACTTATTAAAGTAAGATAAAGAGGCAGGCTGCTCATTGGTTAACAATGAAAAGAAGCAAGAAAGAGAGGGAAGAAGAGAGAGAGAAAGAAAAAAATTGAATTACGAACAGTTTGAAAATAAAGGAAACAATTATAAGAGAATCGTGTCGTCACTCCTTAGATACAGCACAGATCACATATTGGGAGAATACAGCTGCCACGCTCTTGTGGAGGAGAACAACTGTACAATACTCTCGTCCTTTTCTCTCCCTCACTCTCTCTTTGTAAGTAACAGAAAAGTGGGCTAATACAGTGGGTATTGAAGTGAAGACGCCCTTGTATAGGCACACAGTCAGACAGACAGACAAACAGAATGTTATAGAGCTTGTCCAATTTTCTTGTCACTAACACAAAACTCCTCTAAAGGTGATTTTTCACTTTCTCTTACTTACTGTAAGAAGAGGAAGTATTGCGATCGTGTTAAATTTTGGAAATTGAGTTTTCACAGGAAATACATGTTTTTCCGGGTACCCTGAGTCATCATAAAAAGTGTTTTTTTTTAGAAATTGGTCTCCGTGTAATTGTGTGTGTTTCAGCAGAAAGCTGAAACATGGTATTTCATTTCTAACAGGGGACGCGGCAATAAGGTTTTGGTGAAAATCGTTTTGGTACAATTTACTGAATGGATATTGCAGTTTTTTTTTGCGATTTTCTTGGTACATCAACTAATCATATAAAGAGCTACGACTTTTATTTGAAACCTTTTTCCGGAAAAATTCATTTAAGTTGGGTTCTGACGAATAAGTGCGTCATTAGGCTTTACTCTAAACTGCCATTTCACTATGTCATACGATTTTATCATGTTTATAATATTAATTAAGAATTTAATGTTAGGCGAAAATTCCTTGATATTATGTCCTTGATATTATTAAGAAAAAAAATGGTTTACCGGAAGTACGATTTTTATATTATATTTTGTTATATGTGAAATTTGTAACTAGGTAAGTAATAATCGTATGATTTAAACAATTAATCATAAATCAAAACTATGTTAATTTGCAGTAAGAGAAACTCATGTGAGTGTTTTAGTCAGATTTTACTATTTTATCATTAAAAATCGAATAAAAATAAAAACATATATTAATTTTTTTTTAACTGCGGTGAATACAAATTGGCGTAAGATAAATTTCACCAGGAATACAAGTTTGAAAGAAGACCCCTGGGGATACGCATTTTTTTTTTTTTTTGCAATGGTGTGAACAAGATTACCTACAAACTTGCCAGTTGGCGAAAAATGGGGAAAAGTTGGAAAAATTTTAGAGGAAATATAAGTAGTAGAATCATACATTATATTGAAGTGGAACTTTAGAGGAATGTTTGACGTTGTATCTCTTCAAGTTACCATGAAGTTGAAAAAAAAAAAACAAATTCGTTGGAAACATTTTTAAGGAAATCCGGAATATACGTACATCCAGATACACATACACACACACACACGCACGCACACACATATGTGCTAAAAACATTTCTTTTTCGTAATCAGAGTCCAAAGGCATATATTTCCGGTGAAAATTCAATTTCCATAATTTTGACATGATCACAATATTTTTTTGAAGTAAAAATCGCAGAAAATTTAAACTTGATATTCCGTAGAATTCGAGGTTTCCACAAAATACGTCAGCTGGTTAGTGGAAATTTATTGAATGCGTTACACAATAAATTTTGCTTCAAAATTTGGGTATATTATCACTTTTATTTGAACCATTTTTTCGGGGTGAAAAATTATTGGAATGCTAAACAATTGTAATAATGCACTTGTGTAGCCATACAACCATTTTTTTTTTTTTTTAAGTTAAGAACCAATGAGACCCGTAAAGTGAAACAATTATATATCCTACAATTGTCAAGAATTCATTAAATTAAATACTCAAAATTTTAGTAGATTTACAGAGGGCTCCATCTATTGGATTCATGTTCAAGAACTTAGTTAAAGCAAAAATGAAGGAATCCAAAAATGGACTAAAAGGAAAAACGAAGAAGAATGAGAAAGAGAAGGCTTAAAAGAAGTTTTCCATTTTGTTGATGAAATCGAACCACCTCCCACCTTCCATCCTACCACACACCAAAAAAAAAAAAGAAAAATTACTTCCCAGAGTTTTCCCGAAGATTGGTATGCTGTGTCCTACCAATTTATTAAGACGAATCCGTATCGTAACTAGTATAGACAGTCTAGGATTAAATTAAGTAAACTGTGACTTGCTAGTATTAGAAATTAGGAGTAAGGAATGGTCTATAGCTTAAGGTTTTCTTTTTTATTTGCAGAAAACCTTTAACAAATAATCAAAACTCATGGAGGCAGTCCTTGATTCATTTTAATTAACCACATACCCATCACCAGGTCCACAATACTTAGCGAACTTAGCGAATTATTTCCAGATAAATGGTGGGAAACATACTCAAATACGTAGAAATTTATTTCCTCCTGTAATTCTGGCTTATAGTTTGACTTATGATTGTCAAATGTTCTTAAAAAGGAATATTTAATGTTTAGTTATCCATCAGAGACATTTTCCATGGTAGCCTGCTTCATTTTGTGGTCACCGACCGGTTTCGGGGGCGTTCGCCCATCTTCAGGATGCGTTCGTCAGACAGTGTGCCAACACAGACTCGTACAGAGACTCGTACAGAGAGTGAAACTAAGTCTCTGTACGAGTCTGTGTTGGCACCTGTCTGAAGAACGCATCCTGAAGATGGGCGAACGCCCGAAACCGGTCGATGACCACAAAATGAAGCAGGCTACCACGGAAAATGTCTCTGATGCTTTCCAGCTCTGCGGACCAACCACCACAACAAATTTAGTTATCCATGTTTATCATCTAGTTTCTATTCTCACCCAATATCCCTAAAATTAATTTTTACTTTCTGTTACTCCCCTAGTAAGAAGAGCAAGTATTGCGATCGAGTCAAATTTTCGAAACTTGAGTTTTCACCGGAAATATATATATTTTGAAATCACCTGAGTAGCGAATGGTCTGTATGTAGGTATGTATCAAAATATCTCAAAAAATCGCATTCTGTTTAATTACGACCATCGTATTAGACATGAATGTTTCGGGCAAAATCCATCAACCGGAAGTGCATCTTTGCTAAATTTGTTTTTTTTTTTTCAGTTTTTCGAGAATTTTCTCGAAAAGGAATCCAACGATTTTCTTTAAACTTCATATACTATTCACACACACATAAATATCAATCATAATAATTATTTTTTTTGGAGGTCGGTAGCGTTATGTTTTCCTTTAAAGTACCACTTCGGTACAATGTGGTATTGTCATCTATAAAATAGATGGATATACATTTTCATTTAATTTATAATATAGTAAATATCTAGTATACAAATAACAGAATTTCATTGACTAATAAATAAAGAATCAATGGATATTTGTCGACTGAAAGACTTCTTACCTATATTACAGTATTTCAATTAAAATAATATACAATAGTAAATATAAAAACCTTCCCCCATCAAATAAACTATAACCAAATAATATATTATACACTTATGGAGCAAAAAATAAATTTTAAATTTTTTATAAATAATTTGAACTAATACTGGCTGGCAATAAAATTGTAACAAATAAAACTGATAAAGAATAAAACTTATTCTTTGTACAATTATCCTTTGTAAATTTAACTAATAATTTGCTTTAGTTGAAATTAGGACAACGATCCATGAATTATTTATTTAGTGTTTTATTATTAAGATTGTAGGCATATTTAGCAAACCGACTCCCAGTATTTCCCATTAAAGCAGTCCTAAGACATCAACACTTTTCGGACCTTAACAATTCACGTTCTGGCATAATTCTGGAAATATAACTAGGAAGTGGTATAAATCTTCTCTTTCCACCTATATAATATTTGAACCCATTAGAAATATTGCTAGAATTTCAAATTTAAAATAACTTCCGGTTAACCGGAAGTGCGGTCTATAGGTTTCTTTGAGTTTTTATTGAGAGATGTTCTTTAAATCTTGAATGCTGCCGGAAAAGCATGAAAATTCTATAACTTTTACTTGAGAGATTTTTTTTCCCAGAAAGATTAATTTCTTGGCAAGTTCCGCAAAATTTGTCCCCGTTAAATTTCTAATTTTATTTGAATTCCCTCACTGTTATTAACGCTGTCTTCTGGGCAATAATATAACTAGTGAGCCAAGGGAAATCTACCAGCATGCAAAATCACCCTTCTATGTTCCGGAAACTAAATAAAAAAAAAAGTTTAAACAAAATTAGTCCAATTTTATAATTGTATTAACTGGCATTAATAGAAAGCCATGAGAATGTTCAACATCTAAAGAAGTTTCGACAATTTCTTGCAGCCGTTTTCAAAGGAAAAATCGCAAAAAACTGAAAAATCCATGCAATAAAATGGCACATTTCCGATTAAGAAGATTTTCACTGATTACTTATTGATGGAAAATCTCATATCTAATATGAAGTTTGATGTTGGAGCGATGTTTAATTTTTGAGTTATGCTCTTTACATATTATGCTGTTTGTTGTGGTGGTTGGTTCCGCAGAGCTGGAAAGCAGCAGAGACATTTTCCGTGGTAGCCTGCTTCATTTTGTGGTCATCGACCGGTTTCGGGCGTTCGCTCATCTTCAGGATGCGTTTCTCAGACAGTGTGCCAACACAGACTCGTATAGAGTAACTTAGTTTCACACTAACTGAGGTATATTTTTAAAAATACTAAACTCTTAAACTAGGTAAAGGGATGTGGCCAGATGGGTGGGAAGACACGTGTTTGGGTTGTTAAAGGGCAAATTCTTTTCTTACAGTGGACGCAACACGCGGGGATCTAATCTTTAAACTCTGTTGTTGGAGGGAGACTTACTTCACAATTAACTAACCAAAATATTAAGAATATACAAAAAATAAAAAATAAGATACACAAAATAAATCTAAATAAAATTAAACAACGATTAAACTAACATTTAAAATTCATTCATTCGTTTAAAATTGAACGGTTTTTTATATAATTAAGTTAAGTTTTTCCAGTTCCAAAGAATTAAGAAATTCCAGTCATTCTTTCACTTTTTCACGCAACACTCACATCCTCGCAAGCATGTATACCTAATTATGTTTTCTTATATAATTAAGTTTTTTATTATGCATCCCACAAACCATGTCACATCATCACTCACATACATCATCCAAATACGCAATTTTTTTTGTTTTAAATATATATATCTAAACTAGTAAAGTTATATGTACATAGTAGATTTAAAACTAAACCTAACCTTAAAATCTATTTAAGATTAGTTTTAGTTTTAAATGCGAGTGATGATGTGACATGGTTTGTGGGATGCATAATAAAAAACTTAATTATATAAGAAAACATAATTAGGTATACATGCTTGCGAGGATGTGAGGGTTGCGTGAAAAAGTGAAAGAATGACTGGAATTTCTTAATTCTCTGGAACTGGAAAAACTTAACTTAATCATATAAAAAATCGTTCAATTTTAAACGAATGAATGAATTTTAAATGTTAGTTTAATCGTTGTTTAATTTTATTTAGATTTATTTTGGGTATCTCATTTTTTCTTTTGTATATTCTTAATATTTTGGTTAGTTAATTGTGAAGTAAGTCTCCCTCCAACAACAGAGTTTAAAGATTAGACCCCCGCGTCCACTGTAAGAAAAGAATTTGCCCTTTAACAACCCAAACACGTGTTTTCCCACCCATCTGGCCACATCCCTTTACCTAGTTTTTAGTATTTTAAAAATATACCTCAGTTAGTGTGAAACTAAGTTACTCTATACGAGTCTGTGTTGGCACACTGTCTGAGAAACGCATCCTGAAGATGAGCGAACGCCCGAAACCGGTCGTTGACCACAAAATGAAGCAGGCTACCACGGAAAATGTCTCTGATATTATGCTGTATTCATAAAAAATATACACTACACATTCACCAGACCATATTTCCATATTTCAGGATGAAAACACAAATTTTGAAAATTTATAAATTCTATCATTTATCACTAACTAAATAAACAATAATTTAAGAATAAAATTTACAGAATAACAGAAATAAATTTGATAAAATTGCCGACTGAATTATTAGTGAACTAAGATAAGTTAACTCCAGTCAAGCTACCGATTAACAGGACTATATAATGGCTGAAGTCAAAAATAGAAACAGCGATACAATATGAAATATGACTTTTAATCAATTGACAAATTTATTGTTCCCAATAAATCATATTTCCGCAAATAGTCTGGAGATTATTTTAGAAATCAATTTATTGGTCAAATGCCAAAAATATTTATAAATCAAATAGAAATATCTATTGCAGTTATTAATAGTAATAAAGCATAATGGCACATAGCAATTAAGTGCCCAAAAAAAAAAAAAAAAAAATAGAAATAAGATTTATTTGCATCATTAGAAGAATTATAACAATTATTAATAATTTATTAGAATAGTAATCATAATAATAAAATCATAAAAATAATAAATTTTAGACCTTTTTTTTTATTATTACTTTTGTATTCCTTCCTACCCCATATTAACAAATCCTTCAATACTGACAGATCGCTACTTCAGAGTTAAGTGCGGCATTGAGTTCTCTGATATCAAATTCATTCACGCCGACGTACCGCAAGGAAGCATCCTTGGCCCGGTCTTGAACACAGTATTCACTGCTGATATTCCCACACATCCAGAAACCCTGATCACAACCTATGCAGATGATACTGCAATATTATCTGCAAATCCTAATCCTGCTCAAACTTCCTCATATATCCAATGTTTTATGTTTTGATGTTTATAGTGCATGATGTAATAAAAAAAAACCCCTCCTTTTCAGGTGTCATTCGCTCCCCAGTCGACCACCACCTCCCCCCATCCCCACTTGTTATGACGGTTTTGTATGTCGGTTTTCACCCATGCATGTCCCAGCAATTTTCAATATTAAAAAAAAAAATAAATAAATTGCATCTGCTTCAGGAAGCTGTGAATAGTGTAACAAAGATGAAGGCTAGCAAACTGGGTTGAAAGGTTACAAGCTCTGTTATCCTTTACTCCCCTATTAGGTCAAGTTATCCCCATTAGCCACCGCTCTAGAATCGGCTTATTATATCTACTATTCCCATTAGCACAGTTGTGTTCAGCGCTAACTATTATCCCTTCCGCATCGACTGCTAACTAGATGATCGCGTACAATAATGCAAATATACAAAATTTTAATTAAGTTCATTCAATTATTTAAAACAAAAGAAAAACATGTGCGAATAATATTGAAAAAACTTTGTAATTGAAGTAAATAAACTGATTTTAAAGAAAAGCTTCATCTTCAGAAGGAAATGCCCAGTAAAATATAGGGTTAAAATATCTTCATAGTGAGGAAGTATTGCAGTTTCTTTGGAAATTGAGGTCGCCCTTAGTACGAAAAAGTAGTTTTTAACAATGGTCAGGAAGTGTATGTGTATTGGAACAAATTATCTTAAACATAAAAAATCGGAGGAAGCTCAAATTTAAAACTTCGTTTACGCAACAACCACCACTGTATCTGGGAATAAAGTTTCTAATGGAACAACTCCATAAACCGGAAGTATAACTTTACAGAACAGTTTTCTAAGTTTCTCCAAATTTGCATGAAAAAATGTCACAGATTTTTTATTTATTTTTTTTCTTTAATTTGAATGGTTAGTGCAGATACAAGTATAAACATGTTACTTTTATTTGAAACATTTAGCGGGCAACATTTTTCTTCTTCTTATTAGGCCCTGGTGATTTAGCAGCCAACCTAAACTGACAACATATTCTTATTAAACTGTTTTCGTAATGGTAAACAAGAAATCGCCTCAACTTCATTACAAAGTCAAGCAAAATTATCAAATTAATAAAATAAATTTATGTTACTTACGTATATTGCAAATCTATTAATCAAATTCAAATTGTAGATAATGAACTTTAAACAAACCTATAAACAAACAAAAAATTTATATTAATTAGAGAAAAATCATAAAGTCAGCATATTTATTAAACAAGAGTAACAAGACAAAAATACTGTGAACAAATTAGTTACATTACAACTATATGTTTTGCAATTGTGTCAAATTACGACCAGAAATATATGTTTTGAGATCCCCTAATGTGGTTTCTAGAAAACTGAATTGTGTTTTTATGTGTATATTTGTGTTTGGGGGGGGATAGATCAATCGAAAGTATGGTCTTATTAAATGTTTTTTTTCACTAATTTACAGAACTCAAGCGATTTTTTTTTTTTTTTTTTTTAAATGAATGACCTATCACTTATTTGAAAATCTTCTCCAGAAAAAAAAATTTACTTTATGAAATAGGATCGAAAAATTGATATCTGATGGAGAGAGAAGTTGCTTTACTCTAAAATATCATTTCAATAAAATAAACAGTTCTACTATCTGTTATAAAACATTAAGATACATTAACTTCATTTCTAGAATCCCAAATTTGAAAGAATATCGATAACAGGAAGTGCAATTAATAAACAATAGGTTCCGTAAATTTTCACGAAAACTGTTCGAATGACTTTCTTTTAAAATACATATATTTTTCGTTATCTATATTTCTTTTTTCAGAAAATTTCGATTTTTCTTTTTTAAGAGGCTTTTGAGAAATCTATCTCAGACTTTTAAGGTACCAGTACCAGTACCTCCTACTAAACTGCCGCAGGGAACGGTAAGATCTGCCTCGCCTATAAACCCCTAGCAGAACCAAAGAAGGCGTAGGCTCGAGCACTATAAAAGCGAGGGAGTTTACTACTCAAAAGATAATAAATAGTATTTTCAATGTTTCAACTCTGTCCGGCCGCTCCGCCTAACTCTTTCTAAAAATTTAACTGTAAAGTCCTGCCTATATCTTTGCTTTATTCAATATACCAGAGAATCCGAGAGTGTAGTTCAATCTCTCATATACCTACGGGATTACATTGGGATACAATGGAAGAACTAACCTCTATAGATTAATGACACTCGAGTACTAGTGTGCCCTCAAGGGGTATCTGTTGCATGCAGTTACTTAGGAAGTAGCGACCCCACGGGTTACCACAGCTCTCTACTCCATGCACTTCATCAGAATACTACATAACACACTTGAACGACACACACTAAGGATGCGGTTATATTAACAGATAGCCAAAGTGCCACATTTTCTCTTTAGAAAATATGAAAATATCTATGCAGACAAATCACATTTGGCTGGAAATAATTAATGTTATGAAAGAAGAGGGAAACACCATCAAATTGATATGGATAAGAGCTCATATTGGGATCAAAGGGAATGAAGAGCAGATGGTTTAGTCAAGAGAGCCGTAGAAGAAGGCGAAATGTTATATGTGAAAGTTCCTTTTACAGACTTGTATCCCGAGATCAAGTACTCCTTACTTAACGAATGGCAAAATGAATATACCTCGGAAAGAAAAGCGTTATTTTACAAATCAATTAACCCTAAAGTTAGAAAGAAGCCCTGGTATGGAAAATCGGCAGTTCAAAAGAATAAAGCTCTCATCATGAGTCGTCTTAGGATAAACCATGGCTTATTTAAATAAAATAGGAATATTTAAATAAAATTAATATAGAGAGCTCCCCGAATTGTAGCCAATGTCAAATGTCTGAAAGCTTGGAGCATATTCTTATGATTTGTCCTAGATACGAAGAGGAGAGAAACAAGATGTTTAGTAAGCTATCCAAACAGTTGGATAACCCTTTCTATTATAAAAGTATATTAATAGAACCAATGCAAGAGGCTGTAGATGCTATATTTGAATTTATAAAGGATTGCAAAATAAAAATATAAAAAATAAAGAGGAAAGTAAACTCGCAAGTAACAAACTTTGAAGCGTACATTTTGAAAAAAATTAATTATAATTTAGGTTTAAGTATAATGGAGTGTGAGGAATATCGAGTACTCCACCCCCACTCCTTAGTTTATGGAATTAGTTTGAATGACTGTTAGTTTGCCTGTATTTATTAGAATGAATGTATTTATTGGCGAGGATGTGTTCAATGGGTAACTTAGTTTTTTTATTTAGAATATAATGTGAATGATTGTCTTAGTGTGCATGTATTTATTAGCGTGATTGTCTTGAATCAATATAGTTTTAGGGACCTATAGTAATTATAAATTGCAAAATTAAGAAGTTCGCTTATTATTGATTAAGATTGTAAATCTACTATAAATACTAGCTGTAGGTCTGATAGACTCTTAGACTCTTCAGTAAACTGAAAGGTTGTACATGGCTATGGCCGAGAGAGCTAATGCCAATAATTAAAAAAAAAAGACACACACACTACCTTTTGCAGAGAAAGACAAACTAGGGTCTCCTTCCCTAGGAAATTGGCGTAAGCCAAAGAGAAGGAAGGGTTTAGCTCAGTAGTAGCGTGCTGGACTAATAACGCGGACGACCAGGGTTCAAGTCTATCTGCTGCCCTGAGATTTTCTCTTCCTAGGAGCCTCTACAGTTCACTGTCCGGTGATAGGCAACTCTGTTCGGAGGCTGGCAGTGCACTGAGAAGTTGCCGGGAGGCACAATAATCCCCTAAACAGTCTATCTATGATATATGTATCCCCACCACTACTACTATATATTTTTATTAAATATAACCAAATTTTTAGTAAAAATTGCAAGTTTAAAGAAAATTATATAAAATATAAATTGTGTTAATTGCAGTGGGTGAAAATCGTGTGAATTTTTATTGTTAATACCATTTTAATTGGATTTTATTGCCTTTTTAGTGGACCCAAATATATTGCCAATTGGTCGCCAATTACACAATTAATGAACCTTTCTATAATTGTGAAAGTAAACAAAAAAAAAATCAATGGTAATGTGTGGTACAGATACCAATATTCGCCATGTTAATTTCGTTATCAGAAAAACCAAAAACTTGCTGGTATTATACAGCAATCGGAACCCCTGAGGGAAATCTCCTGTCTCTCTTTTTTCATTTAACAAAGAGAATAATGAATTCAAGGAAATTATATTCCTTTTAACCGGCCCACCAAAAAATGTTTTTCATTTTCATTTATAATTAACTGGTTTATATCTATCTTAATAATTAATAATTATATTTTAAGGCATAATTATGTTTTATGTTTAATTAATAGTGCGTAAATATTCCAAGTATTGTAATAAGTAAGATATTAAATTCATGGTTAAATAAAAATTTATTTATGTGGAACACTCATACAACTCTCACTTAATCCGCTCTATACACTTTTATATATAAAATGGTAAATTGTCCTTAAATTTAAATATTTTGCTGATTTGTCAGAACATAAATATACAGTCGGCCAGTAAGAAGGATAAGGAAGTTTAGTAATTTCATGAATTATGAATTTTAATTAAAATATTTAGAAGAAACTGTTTTGTTCACGTTTGTTGTTAAGTTTTTTTTATTGTATTTATTTCCCGAGTGCTGCTTTTAGCAAATATTTTGTTATTCAGTTTTAGAAAATATTTTGTACAATCATGTGAGTGAGTGTTTTGTGTCTGTGTGTGGGTATGTATGTACGGATATATTGAAGGAAAAAAAACTGAATAATTTGTAATAGTAAAATATCTATAGAGAAGAAATTATATTCTATTCGTTGATGTTTATACTTTTAATTGTTATTAAGTTTTTATTTTATTTTCCCGAACTTTAAATTTAGACAGTTTTGCAACTGATTTTTGTCTTTGTTTTTATGTGCCACTCTGATGTATTATTTATCTGGCACAGAACCCTTGTAATGTGTTTAACACTAAATACAGTATATTTCATTTAATTTCAAATATACAGACTGGTTTATCATTCATTAAGGATGTCATAAAACATGCGACAGAAAGATTTTTCTTAAATTCAGAAATAAGTAACAATGATTTAATTAAAAATATAGGTGTGTATAATGTAAATATTCATTACAAACATAAAAGAATTAAGTATATCTTAAGTAGCTAAGTTTTTATCTAAAATTCTCTTTTAATCTTATTTTTGGTTTAGGTTTTTTGTTCGTCCTTTTCCTAATATTGGAATAGCCCTGCTTACTCTTGTATTTTGAATCTCAGTTAGAGTTATAGATCCTTTTCTGGCACTCTAATTTATTATGTAAATATATACATATTTATTGGACGTAAAATAAAGAATATTATTATTATTATTAAATATACAAAAGGTGTAAGGGGGAGAGAGACAAATGCCAGCCTACTAACCGAGGCAGATAAGGAATGATTTTATTGTAGAGAGCACCAATATTCATAAACGAAATATTGGACGTCTGGCTTCCTCTCTGTATGTAGTCGCAGACAGGACTAACGATGATGTGGAACGATACAAGTAGGATCTCATATTGCCAAATCCGTTCAAGATTGAGTTAATTAGTGAGTTACCAGTAGTTTGCCAATCTTTTCCCTGCTTGCCACTGTCGGAAAGAATTCCTTAGTCAGCGATTCGTTTTGTGTTGTCTGCCAGTCTCTATTTCACTTGTGTACATATTTGTCAGTCAGTTGTTATGTCATGAGAGAAAGTGGCTTGTTTGTGTACGAAGGCGTTTGAAAGCTCGTTGATCCATCTTTTGCTCCTCTGTCAAACAATTCGTTACCAACAATGCCTGAATGACTTTTCACCCATTTTAAATGTAACAACGTTACCTTCAGTATGGATTAAACGGTCCAATAAATCTCTTATCTGTTCAATGATTGGTTGATGGTTTCTTAGGTTGTTCAGTGAGTCAATAGTAACCATGCTGTCAGTAAAAATAGTGCAGTTTTTGGTTCTTGCGTAGTCAACTTGGTAAGCATTTGCAGGCACATAAGATCGCGAAAGCTTCTGCTTGATTGTTAGAGCAGTCAGGTGCAAGTTTGTCATTTTGAGAAGCTTTTAAAATATCTTTTTGGAATATAACCCAGGAACTTCCAACGTTGTCATCACACTTACTTCTGTCTGTATATATAGAGTAAGTGTGTCTAAGTTGTATGTATGTGTGTGTATATATACAGAATTTCTCAAAAACGAAAAGTCGCAGGAAGCTTAAGTATGGTATTCCGTTTCAGGCACGAAGATTTCGGGCAAAATCCATCAACCGAAAGTGCGACTTGGTTTTTTTCACTTTTTCGTGATTTCTCGAAATCGGATCCAACGATTTTCTTTAACTTTTTGTACTATCTACCCACATAATTCCCTTTAACTCTTATTTGAAACATTTTCCTGGGAAAATTGATTTTTGGAGGGTTCTGGGGGAGCAGAACCTAAAAATATAGCGTTATACTTTCCTCTAAAGTACCTCTTCCGTATAATATACGGTTTTACCAACTTCATAATAAACACTAAAAGCATTGATAGAATTCGAAATTTGAAGAAAATCAGAGATTTTACAGAACAGACTTTAGATTTTTTTCGAAAACGACTACTATTCCCGTTTAACAGACGCCAAATATTGTTCTGCACTAATAATACAATAAAAAAAAGTGGAGTACGAGAAATTCGAGTGAGTGTTTCACACTAGATTTTTCCTCTCTCTCTTACTTTTCTCTTACTGTTCGTAAGAGGAAGTATTTTACATGGAAACTACCTTCTAGAGTAGGATTATGCACACTGCCTCTTGTATAATGAACAAGTAAGATTGCTACACATATAGATAATCTAGCAATTATTTAGATCGATTGCTATACAAATGTAATATTATGTTTCCATTTGCTAATTGCCCACACTCATACCAACTGTACGTTAACGATAACAGAGAAAAACAATAATACTATAAAATTGTTAACTATAATAATACAAAAGGTAAATTAAATTTAATTACTATATAAAATTATGTAATAATTACTTAATAAAATAATTAAATTATAGTTAACAAGTAAATGTACAGGATAAATGTAAAGCTCAAACTTTTGTGCATTGATTGTGCATTGGAATTATTAATTCCTTAACTCCACTTTCTTCACTCACCATCCCCCGTGTATGTGGTTGAAAATAAGCTGGCACAGTCAAAATCCCAGTAAAAAAAAAAGTGTGAAACACACACATATCTTTTAATAAAATTATGTATAATCCATTTTCTCTACATTTCAAAGTTTACTCATGTGTTCGAACATTAAATGTAGAGATGGGGGGGGGGGTCAAGCACCTAACCAGGCAAGTAGTAGAAGTGTAATTGTGTTGTAATCCGCAGAGAGTACCATTAATGAAGAAACTCACACAACTTTTGAAATTTAACGTCACACTTAATTCAGAACGCTAAGATTAATTTTTCCGGAAACCTGTTTTTAAAAAAAAGATAGGTTTATGCCTGTGCGAATAGCATTCCAAGTTGTAGTTATTCAATGTGTCTTTATATTATGTAGGTGAAAGGACCACAATGAAGTGTTACTTTAGAGGAAAGCTTAATGCTATTTTTCCACCAGAACCTTCCCTCCAAAAACCAAGTTTCCTACACATCACATAAATACTCAACACACACACACATACCAATCCCCAGAAAACATTTTTTTGTACTCAGGAAACTTCAAAACATATATTCCCGGTACAAACTCAATTTCGAAAAATTCACACGATCGCCAATTTCCTTCCTCTTAGAACGTAAAAAATACTCTTTTGAGCGAGTGCTAGGAGGGCATGTTGGTGTATAGGGCATCTTTGGCTGCCAACCATCTGGGCAAGGAAATGTGCAGCAACTCTCTTCATGAGGATTAGAAACCCATTTATGGGAAAAGCAACCAGTCGCACACTCTCTCTCTCTCGTAAGAGCTTAAAAATGAGAAAGAGAGGATTGCACCCGTAACCAGCTATAGGACACTCCTAGCAGCTATGATCGGGAAAAAAATCTGTATCGTGCTAAAATTGATGATAACGAGATAAAGGGCACTGCAGACTACCATACCACCACCAAGGCCATACCACCACATGATGGTCTGCGACGATATCATCAAGTATATTTCTTTCCCAAAACTGTTCCAAAATGCATTAACTAATTAAAAGAAATTACTTGGGGAAAAATGATTCTGAAGAGTGATTCCATAATGAAGTATTCCTTTACTATAAAATTAAACATTAAAGGAAAAAATAATTATTATTTACAGAAGAAAAGGAGAAAATTTGACGAAGTTTTCATCAAGAATAAGGAAACCTCTAATGAACTCCCCCAC
>JAAEAF010009651.1:0-17097 GCA_011037195.1 Triatoma infestans
GGAAGGTTTTTGAATTTTTTTTTTAAAATCAGAGTTGGGGTTCTAGGTGCTACCGAACAAATATCCCAAAAATATCAAAATAACATTTAATAGTAACATTTGTTAAAAGTGTAACCATGGATAAATTGAAAAATTAAATAGTTACTCATGAAATTTAGTCATAGAATTTACTTTTATAAAGCAAATTAAACTGTAAAAAATAACACCCATAATAACAGTTGTAATAAAAATAAAAATACAAATCAAAAATATTATTGATTTCCAGCTGAAGAAAATAATTGGAAATTGTTTTATTTAACCCCACAATTATGCCATCAAAGCGAAGTGCCATTGGTCGATCTACAAATCAAGCAAAAAGGAGAAGAGAGGAACGAGCTTCAGAAACAAGATGAATCTTCTGAACGATTTGCAACCACAGCAGACACGTAAACTATATTCCATCATACTAACTACATGTTTTCCGGCTAATCCAAAGGATTTTTGGGAAAAATATAAAGACTATATGAGTGAAGACATTTTACATCGCATGCGTAGAATAAATGCTAATCCCAACATTCAATTCACATCAAATATATACAATGAAGCATTGATTTTAATTGAGGATGTATGTTTGACAATAGCCAACATATCACTGACAGAATTGGGAATGATTGCTCCAAATAGAACTGGTAATGACATTTTCGATCGTGATATACAACGAGAAACGCACTTCGATGTTAATGAATTACAAACATTTGTTCGAATTAATCTGCCGAAATTGGTATTAGAACAACGAACAGCATATGACACAATTATACATGCAATATCTAACAAGAGTTGTGGTTTATATTTCTTAGATGCACCTGGAGGCACTGGCAAAACTTTTCTTATTTCAATTATTCTGGTAACTATAAGATCACAAAATAATATTGCACTTGCTATTGCATCATCTGGTATTGCAGCAACTCTTTTGGACGGTGGTGGAACAGCACATTCAGCATTGAAATTTCCATTAAATATGCAGGTAATTGAAACTCCAACATGTAATATTAGCAAATATTCTGGGATGGGAAAGGTACTAAGATCATGTCAGCTTATAATATGGGATGAATGCACCATGGCACACAAGAAATCATTGGAAGCACTCAATCGCACATTAAAAGATTTGCGAGGAAATGAGCAGCTCTTTGGTGGTGCACTCATTTTACTAGCTGGTGATTTTTCGACAAACTCTACCAGTTATACCACGTTCAACACCTGCAGATAAATTGAATGCATGTCTCAAATCATCAGTGTTATGGCGGTATGTGGAGAAAATATCTTTAAAGACCAATATGCGTGTTCAATTACAGCAAGATGAATCTTCTGAACGATTTGCAAAACAATTGTTAGATATTGGGAATGGTAAATGGAAATGGACGAATCCACACACTGTATTACATTACCAGACAACTTTTGTCACATTGTAAAATCCACTGATGAATTGATTGCCAAAGTTTTCCCAAATTTATCGCAGAATTATAAAAATAATCAATGGATTAGTGAGCGTGCTATATTGGCAGCCAAAAACATTGATGTGAATTTAATAAACTGCACAATTCAAAATGAAATACCTGATGAAGAAACAACATATAAATCCATAGATACTGTTGTCAATCACGATGACTCAGTTAATTATCCAATAGAATTTTTAAATTCATTGGATCTACCACTTATTGAATACCACCCCATATTTTATCTTTGAAAATTGGTTCCCCAATCATCCTTCTACGAAATATAAATCCACCGCGACTATGCAATGGGACTAGGCTATCAGTAAAAAAATTAATGAAAAACATAATTGAGGCAACCATTTTAAATGGAAAACACCAAGGGGAACATGTACTACTACCACGCATTCCCATGATACCAACGGATACTCCATTTGAATTCAAACGTCTACAGTTTCCAGTACGACTAGCCTTTGAAATGACCATTAACAAAGCACAGGGACAATCATTGCAAGTATGTGGATTAAATTTGATAAATCCATGCTTCTCACAGGGACAACTGTGTACGTTGGGTGTTCACGATTTGGAAACCCATCAAATTTATTTGTTCTTGCACCAGATAGGAAAACAAAAAATGTTGTATATTTACAAGCACTACTAAGATAAAGCTCACCATCAATCATCATCATTCATTTCATGATGATATTTAATAATTACAAAATTATTGTTCAATTGAAATTCGTTTGCAACATTGTTTAATATCACAAGTAAAGAAGCATGTTTATTCTACCATCAACTATGCGGAACTTTATCTTAGTAGTGCTTGACAAATAAATGCGCGGACAGATATGGCGTTTGAGTTCAAACGAATTCAATATCTAATACACCTTGCGTTCGCTATGACTATCAATAAAGCGCAAAGACAATCTTTGCAAGTGTGCGGTTTGAATTTAGAAAACGAATGCTTCTCTCATGGGCAATTATCTGTCGCATGCTCCAGAGTCGGTCATCCTTTATGTTTATGCAGAAAACGGACAAACAAAAGAAATGCAGTCCATTCACTAGCTTCACAATAACAAGAGACTTATAGTTAACAACATTTTTTCTCTCTTTCCTTTCAGATCACAGCAACGCAAAGTAGGGTATTAACTTGAATAGTTTGTTTTCTTGCTGAATCTACGTTAACTATAATACTTCTATTTATTTCCCTAATAATTAAAATCAGATTGAGCTACAGCGAAGCGTGATCGGGTTTAGCTAGTATAATAATAATAATAATAATAATAATAATAATAATAATAATAATAATAATAATAATAATAGGAAAGCGTATGTTTAATGTTAGAATTTCTATTTATTTTAAAACCTCGTCATGTATAAAATAATGATTGATGTTGAATAAGGCCATTTCCACTACATGTAATAGGTGTAAGGAAAGCCACATCATATAAATTCTATCGCAACAAAATGATAATAAACATAAAAAGGGATAACAAAGAGATAAAATAAACTTGAGAACATCTCCTGCCTTTTTACCTTTGGGATTATCTGACAAAAAATACTGTTTACTAGATAAAATAAATTTGGCTTGATTATATTTTATTTTGTTATATATTTCAAATATTGTTACTTAGAAAGCAAAAAAAAAATCTGGTATGAAACACTCACTTGACAAATTTTATATTTTGTGTAACAAATTTAATGAAATTCGTCGAAAACTGAAAAAAACTGTTCAGTAAAAGCGCTCTTCCGGTTTACTAATTTTCTTCAAAAACTCAGAATTTTGGCCATCTATTTATTCCTAATTAATTTTCTTTGGATGATAGAATGGTATAATCAACTATGATAGCACTTTAGAGAAAAACACCACACCCCCTCCCCTAAAGTGCCCTAAAATGAATTTTCTCAGAGAAATGTCTTTAATTAAAGTTGTAGATCATTTACGTTTAGTTTATATAATAAGTTTCAAGAAAATCGTCGGAACCATTTTTGAGAAAATTGCGAAAAAGTGAAGAAATCATTTAGTAATGTGGTAAAGTAAACGCACTTCCGGTTATCCGGAAACTCGGAATTTCAACAACGTATTCAATTCTAATTAACATTATTTAGATGCCAGAATTGTCTAACAAACTGAAATAACATTTTAGATGAAAACCTAACCCACCCCTCCCCCATAACTGCCTTAAATGAATTTTTCCGGAGAAATGTTTCAAATAAAAGTTTCTAGCTCGTTTTATGTGTAGTTGATTTATATCCAAGTTTGAAGAAAATCGTCGGAGCCATTTTTGAGAAAAACGCAAATAAGTAAAAAAAAAAACCGGTTGAGGAATTTTGACAGATAACGTACTGTCAGATCCCATGGTGATACAAAAACGGAATATCAAGTTTCAACTTTTTGCGGTTTTTTGTTTTTGAGCTATGCTGTTCACATACATGTCGTAAATTTGCATACGGTTTTGGTTTGAAATCGTTAAATTTTCATAATGAAACTTATTTGTTAAGTAATAATGCAACCTATGATGAGTTAAAAATGTATTTAGATTCTTATAAATTTTTTAAGGTAAAATATATAAATTTGTATTTTAGGATTTCAGTGTTTCATTCTAGAGTGTAATTAATCATAAGCTAGATGCTGAAGGTAGATCTAAGTTGTCAGCTTGTTTTTTTGCTGAGACAGCAACTTGTGAAAGTATACCAGATATTTCACAGTGTACTTTGCATTTTAGTAGAAACGTTAATATACACATCGAATATTTTTACACAAACGAAGTACCTCTTGATGAATGGTCTGATCATAGAGACTGAATGCAGAAAATAATCAAACAGTTTATACAAGAAGGAAGAAGTTCAGTAATCGTGCTGAGTTTCAAGTTCAGTTTAAAGTAAATTGTACTGGTTATTGTGAATCTAGCAGCTATAAAGCTGAGAACATAAACGATCTATTTAAGATGTTGATGGATTAGCAATGTTTCGAAAATACAATCTATTGAACCGCCGCCTCCAAATCGAAGTCCGTTGACGGTACATGGGCATATATTACGTGAATCCTATTCAGAAATGCATCATCATTAGTAGGCGCATTGGTTGATATAATAATAATTAGGTCTGTGTAACGAACAACTTTGTCTACACAGTATTTTCTACGTAATGCAAAATATTCTCCAGCAAGTAATTGTTTGAGTTTTCCATACGGAAAGTTTGTAATATCAACTCGTCAAACAGAATTAATTTTGTATTTTCGCGTATTGTTTCTAAAAAAAAACTCACCATATCCCACATAAGTCACTAAATGTAATATATCATGGCACAAGAAATTTACTAATGATGTTTTCCCAGTATTTGAAATACCATACAAATATAAGTGTTGTGTTTGTTTTTTGGATAGTACGTAGTACTTACAAAATTCATATAAATATCTATAAATTCATTAGCCCATTTAGCAGTAAAAATATTAACAAACGGCCAAATATAACTATACGTACTATCACGTTTATATTCAGAATGATATCTTTCAAGAAATTTATAATTATTGCGATGTTCTACTACAAATGGATCAACAACACTAAAATTTTCTTTATTCTTTGCCCAAGTATAAATCTGCATATTAAAACTTAGTTTACTTATTGATAAATTAGTATATGTATTAATATCATTTTTTGTAATATAACTCAGTAACTACTGCTTACGTTTAACTGTTTGCAAATCAAATCGCATATCAGGGAAACATTCACTTATATAATTGCGTAATTCAGAAAAATATACCTTACCTTGGGATTCCAAATACGCGTGAAGATGGTTTTTAATAACTTCACCGCAAGATTCGGTTTCGAGAGAGCAACAGAATCCAACAAGATTAAAAAAAACTTTCAATAAACAGTTCTCTAACATTGGTTAACTCCTGATCAGTTAATGTAATAGTAACAAAATAGCACTTTGCTGCTCTATCTCGAATCCGTGGACGACTGTGGACACAGGTTGGTGCAGGTCGGTTTATATTTCTTATAGCGGCCTGGTTGGTGGACCTTGGCTGTCAGCCGGCGCGCGCTCTCCACCACAAACTACATTCTCGCGTCTTTTTTTATCTGACATTTTGACCCTAGATTAGTCACAAATCAATTAAGTGCCTTGCACACTCACCACTAATTTCTCTAGATAACCTCAAATTAGGAAAGTACACTTCCTCTCCATTCAAATTAACGAAGTTTCTGTTAATTAAATCAAAAGAAGAATACTTACTTCTATTTATATATGCATTGGGATGATCTGTAAAATATTTGTATAAAAGGATTATTTCCCTTTCCTGATGCAATTTGATTTTATACTTCCCACAACTTCTAATAAGATCTAGTAACACACACACACACACACACAGACATTTGATAATAACCACTTTTTTGTACTCAGGGGACCTCAAAACGGATATTTCCGATGAAAACTCGATAAGAGAAAATAAAAAAAAAAAAAAATACTTTTTTATCTGATGTATCTCTTAGTTGGCTGATCGGCCGGGGGTATCATAAGAAAAACACTAAAACATTTTTTTAAGTGTTTTTTATTAATGGCCCGACGTTTCGACACAACATTGTTTGTCTTCTTCAGGGGCTATCTTGTAAATACAGAATTTGTGTGCTCTATTACATGTTCAATTATGACTGTGGTCTGAGTGTACTACCAGTGAATGGTAGTACATTCAATCAACTTCTACAATTGAATACTTTTACATTCAACTTCTACAATTGAATACTTTTTTAATTTTTACTTTCTCTTACTCCTAGTAAGAAGAGGAAGTATTGTAATCATGCCAAATTTTCGATATCTTGTTTTCACCGGAAATATCCGTTTTGAGGTCCCCTTAGTACAAAAAAGTGGTTATTAGCAAATGTCTGTGTGTGTGTGTGTGTCAGCGTATGTCAAAAACAAAAAATTGCCGAATGTTCAAACTTAATATTTTGTTAAAGTCCCACCAGGAGACCTGAAAATAAGTTCTTCGCTACCTTAGTGACTGGTTGTTTTTCACTTTTTTTTGCAATTTTCTCAAAAAAGACACCAACGATTTTCTTTAAACTTGTTATATCAACTACACATACAAAGATCTACAATTTTTATGTAAAATATTTTTCTGGTCTAATTCATTTAAGGGATGGGGGTTTGAATTTCCTCTAAAGTACTATTTCAGTTTATGAACAATTCTGTCATTAAATAATATTAATTAGAATGAAATATGTTGTTGAAATTCCGAGTATGGAAAATATCGGATGACCGCAAATGCGTTTATACTAGGAAATATTTCTCAGTTTTCTACTATTTTGTCCGCAAAAAAAAACATCTACGAATTTCATTAAATTTGGTATACTAACTGTAAATTTTGTCAATCACAATTATGTAAACTACTAAGTGGAAGTAAATGGTAAGTAGATCGTGTCAAATTTTCGAAACTGAGTTTTAGAAATACAATTCTGAGGTTCTCTCAGTACGAGAAAAATGTTTCTAGCTAATGGTCTGGATGTGCGTGTCTATGTGAACTAAATATCTTAAACAGAAAAAAACCGCCGGAAGCTCAAAAACTTCTACCACAACTTATATGATGTTCCCGGAAAAAATCCATCAACCGGTAGGATTTTTTTTTTTTAAGCTTTTCTCGATTTTCTCGAAAATGTATCCAATGATTACACATATAGATGCCTATCACTTTTATTTGAAACATTTTTCCAAAAAAAAAAAAATTGATTTGTATAATAGGTATGATGGAAAGAAAAAGGTTTGGTTCATATTAATAAACTAGATATGGCTCAACACTGTATAATGAAAGAGTGACACTGACTGCCTGGTCTTTACACTAAAATAGTAGAGTATGATAGAGTGGTAAAGGATAAGGTAGATGACACGTTGTGATTGCCGAGTGAACTCTGCTATATGATTCTTGTATATTACTTATATACATCTTCCGTCGCTTTATTTAAGCAGTTTCTTCCCTCTAGTCCGAGAGAGTGGTCCTGTTATTTTTGTCTCTCTCTCTCTCTCTCTGCTATGGATCCCTCTCTTTGGGTCCTAGTATGATGAAGGGGAGAAAATGATTTGGTTTATATTAATAAACTAGATATGGCTGAACACTGTATAATGAAAAAAGTGACACTGACTGCCTGGACTTTACACTAAAATGGTAGAGTATGGTAGAGTGGTAAAGGTAGGTATATGACAGGACCGGTTATGACTGGCGAGTGAACTCCCCTATATCTATCTCCCGTCGCTGTATTTAAGAAGTTTCTCCCACTCTAGTCCGAGAGAGTGGTCCTGTCATTTTTGTCTCTCTTTCTCTACTATGGACCCCTCTCCACTCTCTTTGGATCCTATTACATTTGGTATAGTTGTGCGGAATTGTTTGTTATATGTAATTAGGTCAGTGTTTTTGGTGCGCTCTACTTTGAGCCCGATATAATCACTTCTCGCTGGCTGCCAAAGGTTTAGTAGGTAGGTACATGTTGTGTTTCTCTCTTGAGTGTGCGTCTTAAGAGAATATTTTAAAAACGAAGAGTCACGGGAAGCACGCACTTGGTATTCGATTTAGACACTACCACCCGCATCCGACAAAAAGATTTCGGGTAAAATCCATCAACCAAAAAATACGACTTTACTGAAAGTTTTTTTTTTTTTCCAATTTTTCGTGATTTTCTCGAAAACGGCTAAAACGATTTTCTCTCAACTTCGTATAATATCTAGAAACAAAAATACCTATCACTTTTATTTGAAACATTTTCCCGAGAAAATTGATTTTTTGGGCGGTTCTGGGGGGAAAGTAACGTTATGCTTCCATATAAAGTACCATTTCAGTATAAGATATGGTCTTACCACCTACACAATATTAATACACTTAAGAAACATTGATAGAATTCCAAATTTGTAGAAAATATATTAACCGAAAACGCGACTTTATATATACAATTTCAATGTTTTAGAATTTTCTCGAAAACGACTGAAAACGATTTCTCAGATCAAAACGTATTATATTAAAAACACTTTTTCCAAAAAATTAATTTTGAATAGCTTTGCGGAATTTGCGACATTCAGTTTCAAATGTTACTATGTGAGTTGGTTCAGTGTTTTTGGTGCGCTCTACTGGGCCAGAATATAGTCATTTCTCTCTACTTGCCAAGGTTAGTAGGTAGGTACTTTACCCTCCACTACCACCTTGTATTTATGTTAGGACAAATATATAAAATTTATGTTTAAAAACCATTTTTCATTTTATATGTAATTGTACTAACTGGAGTAAGAGAAAGTCGTGTGAATGATTCACATCAGATTATTTTCCGTATTCAAGGAACCTGGAAACATGTATTTCATGATGTGAATGCAAAATTAGGAGTAAGAGAAAATTAAAAATTCAAGCTTTAGCTTCTTCTGATAAGTAAGAATTTCATTTTTCGGACGGTAAAACAGTCTATAATTACGTGATTATTATCGGCCTAAAAAATACCACTTGGAACGGAAAAGTCGCGTGCATTGAAAGGGAGGTGTATTACGAAAATTTAAAATTTGACCTTATATTTCACTTTACACACCCAACATTGTTGGGTTAAACACACCTTAAACTAAGGTGTGAGCTGCTTAATTTACATTATTGTCTATTCCTTGAGAACTATATGGAACTCTGTCCTCTTTGCAACTCTCGGTCCAAGGAGGATGTCTTTCATTTCGTTGCGGAGTCTAGAACTTAGACTCCTTTATCTTGGCTATAACAAGTTGTCCAAAACTCTATTTAATTTTCTATTTTTATATGTTGTTATTTTATTTATTTTTTTCCTTATTATACTGTTCACTGATGGTAATAATTGATTAAAAATCAACTACGGCACACCGTTAACTTATCCATGCTGTATATAAGTTTTTTTCTTTCTTTTGTGTATATGACAAATTGTATCTGTCTACTTTTTATACAAATAAAGTTTATTATTTTATATCTTCACAGCCTGCGCTGGGTGAGGCACTTCGCGCGGTCCACAGGCATGGGAAGTTCGTGAAAGTGTATAAAAGGATTACATACTAACAAACGTACACATTCACACCACAGTCGCACAAACACCCTACACATACTAGACGTATCTTAGAAACATACATACATGCTACAGATACATAATTTGGTGAGAAGTATGCAGAGCCTATCATGACCCATCCAGCAAGACCACTCTGATAAATCTACAAGAGTGAAGGATTTACAGCCTGTTGCATATTTGCAATCAGACTTTTTCTAATCCCTAGCTTTCTCAGTCCTTTCTGCAGTAAACGTGTTACCAGCGCCTTCACACTAGAGGCCCCCCTCCAAACAGGAAATATCTCCCCAGCCAGTGGGTTCCTATTTCAATATTTTTTTTCTGTATCTGATACACTCACGACGATTAAGAATACTCGGCCTTTTTCTTTTTCATACCATTCTACATCTGGCCAAATGTTAGCAACCGGGTGGTCGGTTAAGACCACTCGATCTAAGCAGGTGTCATGCGTTCTCAAGGACCGGCTGGGAATCATATCTATAGTTGGGCTCGGCGTGCTGGACTAATGCTATAGTCCATGCCAACTCGTTATGGCGAATTATATCTGAATAGATATTTTTTTTGGGCTAGCGCTGAACAAGCCGATAAGAGCAGATACTGGACCGCCTCTGGGTCCAGACAGCATAGCCTGAATCTGGTATCAGTGACGGCTTGGTCCTTTACGCTATTGCGCTTATTATTATTATTATTTCATCTTACAGTAGTAAGAGAAAGTAAAAAAAAAAAAAAATCGCGATGCCAGTTAATACAGTTGTTGTGGTTGGTTCCGCAGAGCCAGTGGTGGTGTCCTTGGCAAGGATAACGCATAACTAGGAGTGACAGGAAAACAAAAGGCTGGGTTTGAAAAAAATCATTAACATCAGACTAGCAACGCGGAGATCCCGGATGTGCTTCGAATCCAGATGTCCTACTCCGATTTTCTCTTTTTAGGAGCTCATTATCCGTAGATGGGCTGTGTTGTGTATAACGAGAGAACACTGTCCGGAGGCCGGCAATGCACTGTGTAGGCTACGGGCGCAAATTACAATAGATGTTGATGCCCCTTAAATTAAAAAAAAAATTAACATCGATATAGGAAAAATGGCATTGGAAAGAAAGTGGAACTCGGAACTCGAAAATGGGATAAATGACGATGATAGGTGGTCAAAAAAAAAAAAAATACTATAATGGTCCCCTCGAGAAGTTAAAAGAAAACGTGGAAGACTATCTTATAACTGGTTCGAAGAATTTTAAAGAGCGTGGGGGAATAAGCTGGATGGGGGTAGCGAGCGATAGAAAGGAGTGGGAGAGAATGAAGACAGTTTAGTGACATGTTGGTTCTATAAACGCTGACTATATACTTCAAGATGAAATAAATATTGTAAATACAGATTTAAAAAAAGTAAAAACATGGAGAATTAATCATTTAAAAAGTAAATTCTGATTTATTCAAGTATTAAATTCTAATTAAAAATAATATTAAATAAAAATCTGGTGTGAAACACTCAGACTACTTTCTCTTGCTGCAAATTTAATAAAATTACTTCATTGAAGAAAGCATAACCTCTACCCTACCTAAAAACATTTTTAAATGAACTTTCTTGGGAACAAGTTTCAAACAAAACAATGTCTCTATATTCACAGTCAGTACATAAAATTTAATAAAATCGAACGATGTTTTTATGGCGAAAATCGCAGGAAAATGGAAAAAAAAATGAGCTTCTGGTCAAATGATTTCTACACACTCTGTAAGGAATCCGATTAAGCTGGAGGTTGTTTAGATCAAAATATCCATTTGCTAGGTTTTATTTTGAAAAGAAACTAACAAAGTGTCATACCAAACAGAGGTGATTTGGACAAAGACCCTCCTCTGCTTGGTAACTCGGTCTGGTATACTGATGGCTCCACACCTCCTCTGTGGTCGGAGCTTGTTCTATGGTTCCTAAAGGCCTAAAGTTAGAATGAAGGCCAGCCTAAGGAAGACGGCCACGGTCTTTCAAGACCGAAGTTATGGCTTTACACTGTTTTCAGGCCGGAAACTAAAAAACTGGACTGCGCCTAAAAGGAGATCATAAAGCAAGGATTGGAGGAGAATAGGAAAGTGGGATAAATGACGATAGGTGGTCAAAAAAAACAATACTATAATGGTACCCTCGAGAAGTAAGAAGAAAACGTGGAAGACTATCTCATAACTGGTACGAAGAATTTAAAAGAGCGTGGGGGAATAAACTGGATGGGGGTAGCGAGCGACCCCTTACTCCGAAAGTCAGGCAGCCTTGAAGTCACTTTCTTCATACCAAATAGTCTCAAGACTGGTGTGGGACAGCCTAACTGCCCTGACCGAGGTGGATGTTAGGAATGCATCTGGGTTTCTAGGATACCCTAGCGAGTGAGGATTCGCGAATGATACCTTTATAAACTCCAAACTCTTCTGCGGCTTGTCCAGGAGCCTAATTCTAAATATATCAAAATAAAATAAAATATATCTAAATAGTATTAAAAAGCTTCAGTAAATTATTTATTTATATATAGTAGTTTAAAATTGTTTGTTGGATCTCATTCAAAGTCGTCCTGGGCCGCGGATTGAACACCCTGCTCTACACTTCTTCAGTCAGTACAATTAATGGTTCTGAGATCCAAATATAATATTAATATACATTTAGAAGCATTGGCAGAATTCCTAATTTGATGAAAATCGATTAGCCGGAAGTGCGACTTCACGGAATAAGTTACTGAGCTTTTGAAAATTTTGTTGAAAAATGGCCGGATTTTCGTTAAAACTTAGTGCGCTAACTGCATTGTTTTATACGTACCAGTTTTGTTTACAACTTTTTCTTTGCCTGGGTCGGTACTTGTCTTACCCTCCCCGCATACCTCTATATTTATGTAAGGACAATTGAGTAAATTTTGAATTTTAATGTAAATTTGTCATTTTATTTATAATTAAGTCGTAATAGAAATTCGTGTGAGTGTTTCACACCAATCATTACTATTTTTAACAGATTAGATAAAACAGCGATAGTTTGTTGGACAATTCCTATACATTTTAGAGAGCGGGTGGAATAGTTAGACCGGGGGCGGGTGTTTAGGGTTGGTAAAGAGAGTGGATCGATATAGTCCGCCCTGGATATCCTATACACAAGTAAATACGTATACAAGTGAAATGCACGCACATGTGCACATTACTCAAAGAAAGAACATCTACTCATAACCAAACAAGCATACAGATCAACTCCTTATACCAATATACAACGTATAAAATACACGTGTGTAAATAAGATAAAAAAAAATAAACAACAGAAAAAATAATAGACAATTTGACCAATGCATTCATAGAATCAAATGATATCTCAATAATATTAAGCTCATAAAACAGAATAGTAAATAAAATTAAAACTCAGAAAAACAACTAAAATTATAGGCTTGATCAGAAATAATGTCGGTATTTTCTGATTTTTTAAAAAAAATATTTTTAAACGTACTTACAATACCATTTTGATGAACGGCCAACTTTCTGACAATTTCATTATTCTATATTCCCGAATGATTTTACTCTTTTGGCCGAAGTAACGCTCTAAAATAATTTTCAGTCCAGCCGTCGTCTCAAGTATTTTACCATTCAAACAAGTTTGCAAAGATCGAAACAGATTAGAAGGCGCTATATATCTGGCAAATAAGTTGCGGTACGGTAAGGTGTTCCCAAACAAAAAAGTGCAATAATTTTTTGTCGCGTCTCCATGAGGAAACATGAGGTCTCGCATTATTGTGGTGAAACACAACACCTTTTCTGTTCATCAGTTCTGGCCGCTTCTCCCAGGAGCGTTGTATTTGAGTTGGTCCAGTTGAGAAGAGAATACTTGATGCAATACACCGGAAGCAGTTAGTAAAAACAGGAACCTCTCCCGATCCCATGACTTTTATAGGGTGAATCCCGCCTATAAATGTTGCAAACATAGGTTCGTCAGGTTTTCTACCCTATTGTCTTTATAGTGGATGTTTTGGAGGGTTGAATGGAAGAGAAAAACTTAAATTGAGATAAGCTATACTTATTAAACACTTTTTATATTGGATCAGTATATTAAGCACTGCAAGGACTTTACACTATATATTTTAGAGAGGGGCTTTCAAAGAGGCCGACAGACATGGCAAAGAGTCCCGCGGGCCATACGTTGAAGAACTTTGACGTAGATGAACTTTCCTTCTCCAGTTCATCTCCAAACAAAGCCTGTCCAAATGAGTAATTATACTTGGCAGAGATACACAAAGTATCTCTGATATTACTCGAGTGTTATAGTGTGGGTCATTTTTAAATTGAAACTTGCATTAGGTCGCATTTGTATTTGTCGGCCTTCCAGTTAGTTGTCTTCTAGAAACATATCTCCTTCCCGGTGCAATAAAAAAAAAACATCTCTGGGCACAATTCACTCTTTTAACCACATCTTTTACACACACTTGTTTAACTATTTTACTTCGAGCGTAAATCCTATTTTTCCTTTCGCTTACGAAAGCGATCGTGTCAAATTTCCAAAAGAGATTTTTCTTATATCGCCCATTTATAGTGCAACTCTTAAATTCCATTACATAACCAATTGTACCATAATACTTTTCCAAAACTATTATAATTTTTTTTTTGCTTGTGGTATTAATTTTTTTTTTTTTTAATTTGAGCGCGTCAACATCAATGGTCATTGGGGCCCGGGCCTTCTCAGTGCACTGACGGCTTCCGGCTAGTGTTCTCTCGTTACAGAGAACACTGTCCATCACCAGACAGTGAGCTATAGGGGCTCTTGGGAAGAAAAAATCAAACCTAAGGGTAGCACAGTTGGACTCGAACCCGGGTCCTCAGCGTGGGACTCCAGTGTGCTAACCACTGAGCTAATCCCTTCCCTTATTATTGTTTTAAATAAAGTTGTTCATTGTTCTGTTTTTTGTAAGTTAATTCTGCATTCCTGATAGACGGCCATGGAATTATTGCCAAAATTTAACACTTACCATTAAATATTGTTTACGAACATGTATAATGTATGACTAAAAGCATTTTTCTTTTTTATTCACATTCATGTATAGACAAAATTAGCTAGAAACATTATACTATGGGGACTATACTAAGGGGACTATACTAAGGGGACTGTACTCAGCGGATATCAACACAATGTCGAAAATTGTATACGATCGTAATTATTTCCTCTTACTGGGGAGTAGGAGGAAGCAAAATTAAAAAAAAAAATAAATAAATAAATAAATATACTGGTGGAAAAACTCATAAAACATTAATTTACTGGCGTCTATTCCTTTCAAACTAAACCAATGTATTTAAAAGCTGAATTATTGCGAGTTTATTAATCGCCTTTTAAGTTACGGAGTCGATTAAACACCTACACTTGAAAGGAAAGTTAAACATCAAAGCCTCTATTACTATACTCATAAACTCAATTTTTGCTTTAAAAAAAAAAAAAAAAATCATACAAAATTAAAATAAGGAGAGTGAAGTCTTCCCCGCCAAATTGGTTCCCTTAAATTCATTAGTTTCAACATTAACTCGACTATGTCCACTAGAAAAGGAATTTACTTTTATGTGAAGAATTTCGTTCTACAGGGTTGATCCAATTCAGAAAACGTTTTTTTATCAAGGCAAACATTTCGGCTTATATTAAAGCTACCGGAAATACATATTTTGAGATCCCCTAAGAACGAAACAAAAACTTTTTTAGCGATTTTTTTTTTTTTTTTTTATACAGGGTGCCCGGACTAAGTTGTCCACCCCCTTTTTCTCGGTAATTATTGTTATGTAAAAAAATTCAAATCATGACTCCCTTTATTTTTTGAGTAGTATCTAATCATATTATAAAAAAGTAAATTCTGCTGCTGATATGCAGGTTACAGAAACAAATTTATTTTTTTCAAATGGGAACCCCTATTTTTTATTATGAATTCTAAAAGTACTTTTTTTTTGTGAGAAAAATTGTTTTTGAAAAATTAAAATTGCTTTTGTATTTCCCAAGTTACGAATTTTTGAACGAAAAAAACAAACTTTTTTACTTTTCTTTAGTTAGGTTTCTGAGTTTTTTTTTGAAATTTCCTGGAAAAAGACCTGTAACGATTCCCTTCAAATTTGGAAAGCTAGTTGCACGTATGTAAACTTATCATTTTTCTTCTTCTTCTTCTATGGGCACTACAGACCGAGACGGTCCATGGCCTGCTCTATGCGGGTAGACCACTCAACCCTATCATTCACCAGGTGGGCCCACAAACCTATCTTTCTCATATCCGCCCTCACATTGTCCACCCACCTGGTCTTCGGACGTCCCCGGGGGCGAGAGCCGTGCCACTTTCCTTTTAGCACCTTTGTTGCTATCCTTTCCTCGGACATCCGGCATATATGCCCATACCATTTCAGCCGCTGGGCCTTCACAAACGCGGTGATGCTTGGCTCCCCATACAGGGCGTACACCTCTTGATTTGGCCTTCTTTTCCAGCTCTGGTTTTCCCTTTTCGGCCCAAAAGGGACCCAAACTTTCGACCCAAACTTATCATTTTTACTTGGAATTTTTGTCTGAAAAACATTTTTATTCCAGATATTTTAGATCTGCGGAATTGTGGCAATACATTTTAAAAGTTGTATACGATTGGCTTAAGGTCATTGACGCACTCTTCCGGACTACAATGTAATCGTCAGTTAAACTTGTCTCTGCACGACTCTTTATTTATGTTACGGAGATACGAAGTTTAAAGAAACTATGTCATAATTTGTTATAATTGTATTAACGTATAAGAGAAAGTCGTATGAGTATTTCAGACAGATTTAAAAAAAAAAAATGAAGGCAGTTAAACAAATCTCTATGTAATGTACAATGAAATATCTAATATCGTACCTTTCAATTAGTAAATATAAGCCTTACTTTCTCTTACTGCTGTAAGAGGAACGTATTGTGATCGAAATTGAGTTTTTCTAAGTCCAGAAAAGTGTTTAATATCAGAAATTCGTAAAAAAGTAGTTATTTTTTTACAGAAATAATTAACTATAAATATCTCTAGCCAATCACAGTGAAGATGTGAAAAGTGGGTGTATGCTAAGCCAATAAAAAATTTAGAATTATCATGTTGACCACGCCCACATTTGACAGCTTTACTTCTCACTGTGATTGGCTAATTATTTATAGCTAATTATTTCTATTAAAAAAAATCTAGTTTAGAATTGTTTTACTAATTTTCCCTCCGTAGGTATTTTATATATTATCGCATTGTGCAATAAAATTTATTTATAAAAAAAAAAAAATGCAAAAAAATGTTGTAGTGATCAGAAATTGGTGTGTGTGTGTGTGTGTGTGTATGTTTTTACGGCCAGCATAAAAAACGGAAAATCACATGCAGATTAAACTTGATATTATTTTAGGTTTTACCAGAAGACGCTAATCAAGCTTTGGTCAAAATCGGTCAACAGGAATTTCCAATTTGCTGAATACATTTTTCACTTTTCTTTTGTAATGATTTTCTCGAAAAAGGCTCGCAATACCTTTCTTTAACCATGGTAACTTCAATTGTACATATAAAAATCTGTAGTGAAACACTCACACGTCTCCAATTTAAGGAGTTAAAACTGT
>JAAEAF010009652.1:0-55794 GCA_011037195.1 Triatoma infestans
CGCATAAGATAACACTGGCTATATTCCTGGACATAAACAAAGCTTACGATAATGTAGATCTGTGTCTTCTCGCAGGCAGAATGCTCTCTTTAAATATTCCCCCTGATTTTATTAATAAAATAATAAAGTTATTGGGCGACAGGCATATTTACCTTAGAATCGAAAATGTACTCTTGGGACCTCGCATAGCATTAAAGGGGTTACCTCAAGGGGGCATATTATCTCCTTTATTATATGCTATATACGTATCAGATTTAGAGGATTATCTGCCAGATGGAGTAAATATCATCCAGTACGCGGATGATATATGTTTATATGTTACGAATGCAGATGCTTCGGAATGTCAACTGAAGTTGGATGAAGCTATACAGGGTATGATTAAATGGGGCAATAATAATGGTCTCTCTATTTCTAAAGAAAAGTCTATAGTGTGCTCTTTTGACAGAAAACGGAATTCACCTTTTAGCGAAATTATTACATTAGGAGGTCTACAATTCGTATGCAAATCTCAAGTAAAATTCCTCGGTTTATATTTAGATCAGAAGCTGAAGTGGAATAAACATATAGCTTATATTGCTGATAAAGTAGAAAAATACTTAAACATTTTAAGGACCATAACCAACTTGAGATGGGGCGCAGATCCAGCGACTTCCATGCTGTTCTACAAATCCACCATTAGATCTATTATTGACTGGATCGGTTTTTTATGGAGAAGCAAGCAGTTCTAGCTTAAAGAAACTAGATCTAATTCAGTATACATGTATACGACTATGTTATGGCTTCCTCAAATCCACTCCAATTGATATTTTATTATCAGAGTCTGCAGAGTTTCCACTGGACCACAGAAGGAAAGTGCTGTCTGACAAATTACTCCTTAGGTTCCTCGCGCACAATCGCCCGGTAACTAATAAGATCTGCCAATTAAATACAAAAGTTCTGACTTGCTCTTACTGGAGGAAAAAGAAGGCTCCATTACTAACAACAAGTTTTATAGATATATCACCGTACATCGATACTATATGCACGAACAGGAAATTACCACAATTTGACATAGATTACAAAATCATTAGCCAATCATTTCAAGTAATTTATACAAATGTGCCATTAAGTTCCACAGCTTTTTATACCAATGAATTAGCGATGGGTTATATTGCAGAGAAATGGCCCGACTTCCATCTTATTTACACAGATGGATCAAAAATGCAAGTTGGAGTAGGATGTGCAGTATTCGACCCCAAAAATTCCGTTTATAAAATGATAACCCTTCCGGAGATATGTACCGTTTATTCTGCCGAGCTAATTGCCATCTCGGAAGCATTGCAATATGCTGCTACCATTCGAAACAATAAGATTCTAGTATTATCCGATAGTAAAAGTGCTTTGATGAAATTAGAACATTTTAATCTGAGATCTAGGGTAGATAATCTAATTTTAAGTATATTAAAAAATCTAATGGATCTAACGATCAGAGGAAAATCTGTATCATTTGGATGGATCAAAGCACATGTTGGTATCAAAGGCAATGAGAGAGTGGACTCGCTAGCTAAGAAAGCAATCAAAGAAGGACAGAAGGCCGTCATTAAAATTCCTTTCCGTGATGCGGCAAACAAACTTGAAAATCAAGTTCGGACTCAATGGCAGTACAAATTTTCTAATTCTCCAAAAGGGTCTTTTTATAAATTAATTAATCCGAATATATCCTGTAGGACCTGGCATGCACCATACGCATTAAATAAGAATAGAATAAGAATAGTATGCAGATTAAGAGCAAATCACGGACTTTGCAGGGGTTACCTGAATAAGATAGGGAAAGAAGATAATGCGAACTGTACAGTTTGCAAAGTTCCAGAATCTCTACAGCATATAATAATGTCCTGTACACTGTATAAAAGGGAGAGAGAAAAACTGTTTCATAAATTAAATAATTTAGTAGTTCATCCTTTTAATTACCAATCATTATTACTTCATCCTAAAGAAGAAATTTGTCTATTAATTGCTGATTTCTTTCAATCCATCAAATGAATAGTTTAAAATTGAGTTTTTTATAGCTTGGTGCCATAGAACTAGATTATATTTTTTAAAAATTCGTTTTGGCAATGGTGCTAGCTAATGCCAGGAGAGAAAAAAAAACAAAAAAAAAAAAACAAAAACAAAAAAAACCTATCGTTTCTTCACATAGTTGCTCGTCCATGAGCATGCTCTCGAAAATAATTAAAACTACTAATATAACTTTCACATATCGTGTTTGAACATTCTCATTAACATTTAAGATAGTAATTAAGAAAAAATAATCAATAAAATAATTTAAGTAGTAATCAAGAAAAAATAATCAATAAAACAATATATTAAAATCCAATCTATATGCAGGAATCCAATTTAAAAGCCTTTGTCAACGAACTCTGTTCTTATAGCATTTTTAGGTTGTATTGAATATAATGTGGGATTGGAGACAACTAAGGTGGTTGAACTACTTTGGATGGTGGCCAAATGCTTCAAAAACTAAAAAATCTCAACTAATTTGCAGGTGAGCATTGTGATGTATTACATTCAATTTTTAAGTATTAACAATATGCAAAAAATTGTTTTAAAACTCATTTTAAACGAGAGCTTCATAACCGATCCCCGAAAGGAAATGTCATCTAAGAAGGATTTTCATTATTTCGGTTCACACATAAAAAAAAAAATTGTTGATACTTAGTATAATATACAATTTAAAAGTTCTACAATTATTTCAAAACTTGTTTACTCTGTTTAAGGTGCTATGGAATGTTTCTATTTGTATTTAACGTTTTGATATTAATCTCAAATTATGTCAAACAATTCATGTATATTCGCGAAGGAAATTTACAAGGGATCATACTTAATATGTCCACATCTTTAATTGCAACATTGTGCCTGTTCAAAATTATAGTGTTAATTGTAAAATACAAACGGATATTATTACTCATTCATTTACTTCAAGGTTTGTATAATAAAACATAAATAAATTTAATATTCATTTACTTAATAATAGCACTATTGCAATGTTTTAATTGAATAAAATATTTATGATGGTAATCCTTGCATTCTTGAATTGTGCCATCTATACTAGACGAAGTTGTGAACTGCTCCTCTCAAACTATCGCCTCTTCACATAGTTGCAAACTTGTTTATTCGGAGTGAACAGGACAAAACATTTTGAACTTAAATAAGTATAATGTTCCTACCGATTTCTTTAGCTAGTAGAATTACTAATGACTCAAGATCTCCATCCAAGTTGAGTATAAACGAATGAGGTCACTCATATCATTCCCCAGCAAAATCGTTCGCCTGTTATTATTTAAACACACAAACAAAAAAACGCTGAAAACTGAAATTATGAAATTGAATATCTATTGTTCGTATGGTTCATAAATTGCAAGATTTTCGAAAAAATGTTCTCCCCGCATGTGATCAGATCATGCAACGTTTGTTTCAAAACATCTTTCATTTACAGTTAGAAGGATTTTTGGATGATTGGTTCAAATGTTAAAATGTATATTATTTGGGCACCTCACTTTGCCTCAGTTAGGAAAGCAATTGCCATAAATACTTCACATCTGAAACGTAGTGGGTTCAATTCTTTTCATCAAGCATTATTCCAACCTGGGAGTGCTGAGCAGGATTTTCTATATTTTGTTCAACTTCTTTTTTTATCCTTTTTGAATTTTTTTCATTTCCATCCAATCTTCCAGTTATTGCCAAGCTGAGAACTCTTCAACCCTATTTTCTATCAAAAGCTATTTAATGCTATTTTCGATGGTGTAGCAACTTTATTGTTAGAAAGAAAAAATAATGTAGGGATATTTTCCACACTTTATCAGAATTAGCTTAACTTCATTGATGTAGGTACATCGAAGATATATCGATTATGACTTCAATTCCTTTCATCAAATGAAGTGAATTGAAGTCACCACAACCGATATATCTTCGATGTACCTACTTCAATGAAGTTAAGCTAATTCTGATAAAGTGTGGAAAATATCCCAACGGTATTTTTTCTTCAGTTTCCTTGCTTCCAGTATATATAAAAAAAAAGCGATCTATTATTTGTTCTAGATCTGGATTCAAATCCTCTGATTCAGTTTTTGGGAGGAGAAAGCGAAACCATAAGGATGAATGGAGATCTTCGATGTAAAAATTCTTTGTGGTTTTTACCTATTTCTCTAATAGCACTTTTACATTGGTTTTTGCGTCCTATAATACTATTGTGCGCCTACAACCACAAAACATATATTTTAAATATGTGGATACCTTGGACAAATGAATCATTGACTGGATGGATAATAATTTATTTAATTCAAATTGTTTACGCTACCTCACTTTTTAGTAGCTTATTATTTTTTGATAGTTTATTTATTTGCCTTGCAGAAACTATTATTACAGAATTTTCTTTATTGAGTCTTGCTTTAAACAAATTAGACTTTAAGAAAACTTGCAGAATAAGTTATAAAAAGGATGGAAATAAACAAGACATGAAAATGTTAACGATTGAAGTGTGCATTGATTTTCACAAGAAATTATTAAGGTTATAAACATTGTTTCGCCATTTTCATTAATAAGTATTAAGTTTAGTTTACTTTGTTAGAAGAATTTGAAATGTGAGAGCACATTCCTTAGTTTTGTCTTTAATATTGATACGTGGCCTCCGGGTTTACTGTGGAAACTCAAAAACTACTTAATTCTATTGTCTTACCTATCCAACAGATATTCCTCTGTCAACCAGGGTACCGCATTTTCCTCTATGTACTCTGCAGAGGCCGGTGTTCCTCAGGGCAGTATTCTCGGACCACTACTCTTCATACTTTACACTGTCGACATACCAACTCACCCTCACACCACGACTTTCACTTACTCTCTCCTCACTCTGGCCCGGTGCTGTCAACTCGTAATCTGCAACAACATCTGAATTCTCTCCAACAATGGTTTGTTAAGTGGAAAATGAAAGTAAATATTCAGAAATGCCAACAAATTACATTCACTCTTCGCCGTGCCACCTGTTCTCCAGTGTATTTAAACTATACCGCACTCCCTTGCGCGGACACTGTACGTTATTTGGGAATGTACATTGACAAGCGCCTGACTTGGAATCCACACACAAGACTCAAACGACAGGACATGAAGAAACGATTTTACCTACTAGCCCGACTGCTTGACAGACGATCAAAACTTACATTGAACAACAAAGTACTTATATATAACGCATTACTCAAACCGATCTGGACTTACGGGCTCAAACTGTGGGGGCAAGCCAAACATTCCAACATCTACCGTCTTCAATCACTTCAATCAAAAATTCTTCGCCGCGTAACTAATGCTCCATACTATGTCTCCAATAAAACTATCCACAATGATCTCAATGTATCTTTCATTACAGACTTAATTCCAGCTTGCTATAAAAAGTTTCATTCCCGCCCTCTCTGAACATCCTAATCCTCTAATTCATCACCTTTCATCTTCATCCCTTCCTGATGACCCGACTCGACGTCTGAACTGGCGCTGGCCGCGCGACTTTCTCGATGTAGGAGGTCAGTAAATAAAAGTCATACGGAGAGTCACCAATGGGTGATAACTTCCACACGTATACACTTGTTAACATATTTACTAGTTGTAGGAGCATTGCTTTTACAATTGTAAATTTCAAATAAATAAATGAAAAAAAAAATATTGATACGAATGAATTTATTGGAGCATGCTGCACATAAATTTTAAGGAATAGTGTCCATAGCAGATTTTTCTAAATGATTTACAGTCATTAGGGCTGTTTTGAAATCAAAACATTAGTATTAGGGCCACAAATATGATCAAAAGTTAGACTAGAATGGTAGACTTTCTTAAATATTAGTATAACCGACGTCAATCCAGAAACGATGGGATGGCCCCACCCCATGCGCTTGAGATTGGAATACTAGGAAGCTTTCAATATTTGAATGCAGAAATAGAACTAGGAGTCAGGAAAATCAGGTTTACGCAAGTGTAACCATTAAGGGCTTCCGCGCAATGGTAACTGTTTCTCAGTTTTCTTGAGTTCGTTATCACGATTTTCCTTGAAACTGCACATACTATACTGACGTACTCATAAATGACATGTGAAATACTTTTTAAGGAAAATTGATTTTATGTGTTCAGAAAGAGCTGAAATATTAATTTTCCTATAAAGTGTATTTTGGAATATTGGTTCTTCCACGTGTATAATATTTAGAAACATAAAAGCATTGCTAGAAGTTTTGGTTTAAAGAAAATAATTCTTACAGATAATGGACCTTACAAATGCCTTTGTTGAGTTTTTTTGGAAAGGCTCCATTGATTTTCTTTCCAATGTATATAATATAAAAACATCTCGCTTTTATTAACATTTTTCTGGAAAAATAGATTTTGGGAGGTTCTACGAAATCTGTGGTTTCAGGTATTAAGGTTTGGTCCTGTCACTTCTCTACACTATAATATAATCAAATACAAGTATTGTATATCTGCTTTCGGCTGAGAACTAGAAATGCATCACAACCTCCACTATGTTGATGTAAAGGGCAACTTAACGTTGAGTAAAAATGACAATTTTGAAGATAATTTGTCAAATTATAATTGATTAACTGCAGTATGAGGAAGTCGTTCGAACATAATATATATGTTACATCAGATTTTTTTCTCTACTGTGGACAGTAGTTAAGGTTAAGCACTATCCAGTTAAATTCTATTAATCTGCACTTTGAATAATTTTATTTATACTAATCCCAAACGCATGAAAAATTACACAATTAGGAAGCATTTTAATAGGAAGTGTAACAAATCTTCATGCCATATATATTTTCATGTTGAAATGAGAAATTAATTGAAACTATAGAACCTAAAATTTCTAAATGCACTTACCTAATAATAGATGACGCTTCAGACTTTAGGAAGAGATAATTTTGGTAATCTTACAAAGCAATTATTTATTGTTGACTTCGATGTAATTATTCATAATGTTTCAGAGCAGTAAATATTTTAACAGATATCACGGACAAACAGCAAATAGCTCAAATTGGTGTATTAGTTATTTCTCTTTGCTTTTCCGTTTACGAGCTTTCCTCTGTAAGTATTTTTTAAATATGTAAAAAATATAATTGATTTTGTGATATTTAATGAAATATTCAATAAACTCAATATGTTTACAATATGAATAACACTTGAGTTGTTCGGGTTAGGAAATGCGTCAGTGGTTTGTTATAAATCGATGTTTCTCCCATAAAAGCAATGAGCTTCTTCAGAATCGTTTATGGCAAACCAATGACAAGGTCTCAACCCAGAATCTTAAATTTTTTCATGATGTTATCATAATAAGCCTAAATGATCATATTATTTTCCAATATGTCACCATAGTCTTTCAGGGGTGTTCTCATAAACCGTACCTATTTTAAGCCAGTTTTTATAAAGCTATACAATACTCTCAAGCGCCTGAAGCTCAATAATAATTATTTCTAATTTTATATATATTTGAGAGGGCACAAGCTTTTATTCCAAGGAAAGGAAAAACATTAAATTTAAAGCTGGAAAAAAAAATTGTACAGAATTGCTGATTTCCATAAATCTTTTTGATAACTTTTCTTCAATACAAAATGTTATTTATTATTGATTCAATAAACACAATCACACTCTAACAGCAATAACTTTAGAAAAATGTAGAAACATGGATCGCAAAGTTGAAGAGAGTGGTTACAAAGTCAAATCACTGCAACCTAAAAGATTGGTGTGATTTTCTCTAATATTTTGTATGTAAAATCTATAATATACAATTTATAAACTTTAATGTGCGAATAAGCTACAGTTTGCCTAAATCAGTTGTTGCACACATCAACTATCCTCCGCAGATGTTGGGTATAATGTGTAGTTTTGTGGATGCCAGTGGAAGTGTAGTTCAAGTTGATAGGCTAAAACTACACTCAGGAATGTCACGTTCCCGAAGAAGTGCTAGCCCACTTCCCCTCCCACAGATTGTAAAAATGTAACATCATATATCGAAATTAAAGTCTTGCCTCTACTCCCCAAAAGAGCTATAGTTTTTCTTACTTCTTTATATAATTCAGTTCCACGAACAACCTTCTTCCCCGTCCAATGAAAATTCTATAGTTAATGTAACAAATTTCATGAAATTCTTCGTTGTATTTATGGAGAAATCCGCGAAAAATGAAAACACTATTCAGTAAAAACTTTCTTCCGGTTTACTAATTATCTTGAAACTCACAATTTTGTCAGTCTATTTATTTCTACTTAATTTTGTTTAGATGATAGAAAAATATAATCAACTGGAGATAGCACTTTAGAGGGAAACATAATCCACCCTCCCGCCAACCAAAAGCCGCCGTAAATGAATTTACGCGGTGAAATGTTTTAAATAAAAGTTATAGCTCTTTATATGTGAAGTTCTTATAATTAGTTCAAAGAAAATCATTGGAGCCTTTTTAGAGGAAATAGCATAAAAGTGAAAAATACTTTTCAATAAAAGCCACTTCTGGTCATCCGATTTTCTTTAAACTCGGAATTTCAATAACATATTTAATTCTAATTAATATTATGTAGATGATAGAATTGTGCAATAGACTGAAACAGCACTTTAGAGGAAAACCTAATCTCAACCCTCCCAAAAAAGTTCCCTTAAATGAATTTTCCTGGCGAATTGTTTCAAATATAAGTTGTAACCGTTTGTATGCATATCTGATTTACCGAGTTTAAAGAAAATCGTTGGAGCTATTTTCGAGTAAATCGCTAAAAAGTGAAAAAAAAAATTCAGTAAAGTGGTACTTCCGGTTGAAGAATTTTTAACAGATAACTTACTGTAGGATCCTAAACGGAAAATCAAGTTTGAACTTTCTGCGATTTTTCGTTTTTGAGCTATTCTGTTCACATACATACATACATTCAAAGAGACCATTTTCTAAAACCTCTTTTTTTCAATTAGGGGACCTCAAAACGTGTAAAACTCGATATAGAAAATTTGACACGATATACAAAGTTTGACCTAATTACTAGGAGTTAGAGAAAGTAAGAAAGGAAAATGTGCCACGTGAAACAACAGCACATTATCAACTTTCGAAGACGTCACATAAACGGTATGGTACCCTATAGAACCCTAGATCCCTAAAAGGTTTAAATTTAGAAAAAATTTGTAAAAGGCATTTAAATTTTCATTGTCCTAGACCTCGCGTGTCAACCAATATAATCGAATACACTCATTGTTGAAATGTAATAGGATGAGTCGGAGCCTAAACACCCTATTATTATAAACCTTTATCGCTCAATATTTTTATTTCAGGTGGCTGGAGTGACAGTAACTAAGATGCTAAATCTAATTGAGCTGATAATATGTTTTCAGTTTATATTTACAATGTACAGTTATTACAGTACAGAAATATCACAACAGGTTAGTTTCTTCAAGATCATTCATCAAGAACTGAATTTAGAAATATTTACAGTTTAGTATGATTTATAAATATTACCAGATCATTTTTTTAGGGTCTGGAAATTGGAAGAGCTGCTTATATGAATAACTGGTATCAAGGTAATAAAAGAGAGCAGAAATGTTTAATGATGTTGGTAGAACGTTGCAAAAGAAAGCAGGTTTTTGGACAATTTATGGACATAAACTTAAATTCAATTATAATAGTAAGTTTTAATTCTTTAATGAGTAACGTTTGATTTTTTTCTAGTTTTTATTAGCGTAGAAAAAGAAATCATTAGAATAGCGATGCCTCTTAGTTGTTTAGTTGTAGGAGCAATTAATTTTCAAATAATTGCAAACCAGGTTGCAATTTGTAAATTTTCTTTCCTACTAAGTCTATTGAACGTATGTTTAAATAATTAGCAAGAAAAAAGTTTCTGTAAAAGTATAGAATAGCGACACATTTCTATAGGATGTTTTTTTTATTTTGTAATCTGTACAATCACTTACACTGTATCTTAGCTTAACCCTTTATTGTCAATACGACTCCAAAGATTTGTATTAAAAATATATAATGAGAGTAAAAAAAGTTAAAAATAAATTTGAGTAAAAAACAAAGAAAGTGGATTCACATTAACTTCAACGTCAGTGATGAGAAACAGAAAAATGGATGCCTCTCCTGGAAAAAAAAATAATCATCCTGATAAATAATAATAATAAATAAGATAAATAAATACAACATAATATCTTAATAGAACAAAAATAATAATAAATAAAGACAATATGGGAAAAAAACAAAGAAAAATAAATAAAATATAAAGAACAAAAACAAAATAAATATAATTTCAAATGAATAAACGTCGGCCTATCACTGTTATTCCAGAAATTTCTTCGGGGAAAAATAGTTTTTTGGGTACTGGGAGTTTCGAGCTAGTCCTTGTTTCAGAAACTTTAAAATTAAACTTCTTTTTATTACAGATTAATTAATTTTCAATACTTAATTACAGGTACTGAAGACTGCGTTTTCTTATTATAATGTCTTAAAAGCTCTTCAGATTAATAAGCTCAGTTTTGAATAAAATTGATTCAATCTAGATTATCTAAAATAAATAAGTGACGTATGGCAATAGCGAAAAATTTCATCTAAATGAATATGTTAATATTGAGCTTAGTCACTAGATCACTGTAATCACTTAAAAAAAAAAGAAAAAAAAAGAACTTTAAAAAAATTTTAAGCATTTTATAAGTATACTCAACTAATTCTCAACCTATAATTTATATTATTTAATAAATATTGTAAAAATGAAATAGAACAATTTTTTTTCTGCAAGAATAAATGTATCTGCAAAAGAAAAAATATTTTATTCAACCAATGTTTTGATCAATAATCATCCATTATTATGCAACCTTGATATTTTTGCTTAAAATTTAAGGTATAGCAACATCGTTTTTCTCAAATACTTTTTTTTTGCAAACATTATATAAAAAAGTAATTTTAATAAACTAAGACAATTGTTATAATAAATAAAACTGTTAATATTTTTCTGAATTTTTGTTTTAATTGCTCATATTTTGGCGATTGAATCTTTTTCTAAGTTATTAATGCAATGTGTGTATTGCTGTTCACCAAAAAAAACTTTTACATACTTGTCCTAACTTGTAACATATGTAAATATAGAGGTGTTGATGGGAACGGATAAGTACCAATCTACTATAAGCTTGGCAGGTAGAGAAATAATAGAACGCGGTCAATAACATTGAACTAACTGTATATTATATTTGAAACTTAACGCCACAAATTCCACACAATTATACAAAATCAATTTTCTTGGAAAAAATGTTACAAAACAAAGTGATTGGTTTATATCTGTGCAGTTAGCATACCAAGATTAAAAGAAATGTTTAAAAACGTTTTGGTGAAAATATTAAAAACACAAAAACTGATTTTCTTCAAATTTAGTCTTCTATCATTGCTTCTAATAATATTAATAAGTGATATTTTACAATTGTGGCAAAATAAATTATAAAGAAAACAATATTTCCTGATATAAACAATAGAAAGATATTGAAAATAAGATGGGAATGTCTATAGATTTAGAGGCGCTTAAATTAAGAGAACAGCTCGGGCAGGGAACCTTAAAACACGTATTTCTGGAGAATACCAAAACTTCGAAAATTTATAATATACGCAATACTACTTCTTACCGGAAATCAGAGACAGTAATAATTTGAAAACTTCGTTTTTACATTCTCTAACTCCTAGTAAGGAGTATTGCGATCGTGTATAATTTTCTTAATTGAGTTTTCACCGGAAATACACGTTTTGAGGTCCCCCTCACTATACGCTTATTCTTAAAAATCCAACAGACTATCTTGATAGTAAATTTCAAGCGCTCACAGAATAATTGAGTGGAAAATGATTAAGTTTAGGTTTTTTTTTTAGCAATATCCTTGAATATACCTTCAAAAAATTATTTTAATTTCTTCAAATAATTAATTATTGACGTTTCGACTTATTATTATCATCTGGAATTTTATCCACCATTGCGGATATGTTATTATTAGTGGGCAGTATTAAAACTATAATTAATTATACATAAGAATTATCATAGTTTTTATAATTATGGCAAAAAATTTATTTATTTAAAAGTTAGTCATGTTTATTACATTAAATACTTACTTCTAATAATTATTAATTTCAGATTAGATAATGATCAATAGTTAAGGCGAATTGTCAGCAATCTATTAAATACGCGGAATTGTTGTAGGCACTGGGAAAAGCTAAGGAGGGTAAGGCACCTGGTTTCGATCGTATACCAGTTGAATTCTTTAAAAACAAACGGATAATTTTTTACTGAGGTTACTCGATCTATTTAATTATATTTTTGATACAGCTGCAGTCCCTCCAAGTTATAATTTTCCCCCTACATAAAAAAGAAATTTTTAATAATGTCGGTAATCATAGGGGAATTTCCTTCTCAGATAGTATCTCAAAGTTATTTACCGGCTTATTGTTGAAGCGATTGGAGACATTTATTAATGATAAAGGAACATTAATATAGTATCGATCTGGCTTTCGAAAGGTCTATTCCATGGCTTTTTAAACATAATTAAATCAAAGACTTATGATAAAAAAGGAAAACTTTTCTGTTCTTGTTGACTATAAGGCGGCATTTGACTTGCCAATTAGGAATCATCTTTATTATAAACTTTATTCTATAGGCGTCTCTACAAAATTTATTCGAGTTTTGCAAGGGTTATACACAAATACAGAATCAAATGTCTGGACGCCAAACGGAGTTACTGAGAGTTTTGTAACGCAAACTGGACTGAAACAGGGATGTGTGATTTCGCCTCTCTTATTCTCAATTTTTGTGAATGATATTCATGATGTACTGGAGGGCGAAATACGTTGCAGGAGTAAATATACGCTGCCTTATGTATGCGGATGATATTGTTGTGATGGCGGATTATCCATCTCTACTGCAGGCAGTGATTAATAGAATGAGAGCCTATTGTGATCAGTGGAACTTGACACTGAATTTAGATAAGTCTAAAATAATAATATTTAAGAACGGTGGCAGACGTGCAAAGAATAAGCGGTGGTTTTTTAAGGGGAAAAGGATCGAAAAGGTCAGCACATATAAGTATTTAGGCAAGCACATGACTCCAAAATTATCTTTCAGCCATCATTTTCGGGAGAAGTTATCAGTAGCTAAATTTGCTTTAAATATGAGTTATGGTAGTCTACTGAAAAGCAATGATGTTCCTATTTCCATTAAATTCGAGATATTTCAAGCGGTGGCCAGAGCGATTAATGTTACGGTGCGCAAATCCTTCATGCGATATGATTCGGTAAAACAGTTATATACCTTTTTTGTAAAAAAAATATTTTTTTTGCCTAGAAACACTCCACATTACATAATTTATTTAGAAACTGGAGCTGAACCTATATTCTTGTTTACATTGAAGCTCTTTTTGAAGTATATTAAGAGATTCTATTGTTACCGGATAAAAGGCTGCCATATATGCTTGCGAGAGAAATTATAAAAAGAAAAATTTATTAGTACGATGTCTGTTCTTTTCTTTTTAATAAATATTGTTATAGTTTTGATGAATTTCTTGTAGGAGAGGAGGGCGTGGACTCTTTGGAGGGACTGCTTGAGAGATTAAAACAAGCGTTTGGAGAAGATTGTATAAAGAAAGCTCAGTTATCTACTTTTCATTGTCTTTATAAAGACTTGAGACTATGTTTGGGTAACTATTATAAGTCTGATGGCAATAATACTTATTTAATAAGTAATATATTTAGAGTGAGAGGGCAGCTTCTCAAGTTAAATTACGGTTAAGTAGTTCATAGGGAAGCACATTACTGTTCAATGTGTAATATGAGGGCAAAAGAAGATGTGAATCATTTTATAGCTGTTTGTCCAATTTTGAGGGAATTTTAGAGTCAGGTGTTTTGGTAAAAGGCAGTTAAGTACAACAGAACTGATTGATTATTTGAATGGAAAAGATTGGTCGGTATTAAATAGATTTATTCGCAGCTGGTAAATACAGAAAGATACTGATTGAACAATTTAATTATTAAGTACCTTTTTTTGTTGTATATAATGGGAATTACTAGTTTGTCTAGTGACTATTTGTATACAAAAAAAAAAATTTTGCTTTTATTGATATTATTCCAATTATTTATTTATATATGTTTATTAATGTATGTAGATAGTTTTGTATTTTCGCTAGAGGGATTTGTATTTATTTATTTTATTTTATTTATTTCTATTTTATTTTTTTAAAAATCTTAAAGAGCAACTCTGCAGATGACCTATGGCCATGCATATTGCTTTCTTCTGTTTTTTTTAATGATGCAAAATTGTAAGGAAATTATCATTAATAATCAATTTAATATTATTATTTTTATTATTATTATTATTGTCAGCAATCTAATATTTGATAAAAATAAAATAAATGTCTGGAGTCCTATTGATAAAAGAAATCCTATCCATCTGAAAATTAAGAAATCCTAATCAAAACATTCAAGAAGAATTATTGTTTTGATCCACTAAAAGAGCAAAAATTGCAAGTAATGAAATCCGGCAGCGCTCGGCAGGCTTTCTAGTAGCGGTCGTTTGACACTATTAAGCAACTGTTTGCATTCTTAACTTTATTATAAAAAAAAAAAAACTGAATACTAAGATTACAATTTACATTATAATTGTATTTATTAATCTACAAAGATGGTAGAAATAATGTAATTATAATAATATCTGAATATTATTACACATTATCAGAATGATGGTAGAAAAATGTCTTTTTAATTGACGACTAAATTCGAAATATTTCATACTTAAATCCTGTAAGGTCAGCCCCATTATTCGCACCCTCAACATTGGACTCTAGGGTGGTTATTAATAATTTTTGGAAAGGATATGTTGACTGGGCCGTAGTAACTGGACCGTTAACTATCCTATTAACAACTTTGTGAAAATTGTTTGGACGTGCTATACAATAAACTCGGATATATAAGATTGTGAGCATCTACCCTAAGGATCATTAGCTTATAAATAACTTGTTTAGGACTAAAAATAGTCAGTTTTCTTAAGAAACTTCTTTTTTCTCTCTTTCTTTTTTATTCATTTACAATGCGCTAGTGCGCACAAGCAAATCTGATAACATTGAATACAAATAATAATGAGAAATAAAAATAAAAAAATCACTAAACGAGTGGAGAGCTACCAAAGTGAGTGGTAGCACTCCAAATCACTCACCGTCACTTGTTGAAAGAAGATCTTGAGGTTAGTGACGTTTTAGACGGCGGAAGGGATTATCTGGAAGGATTCGAGAGGAGAGATTTCTGGCTAAAGGGTTTATATGGTAGGACAGGGTTTTATGGAATTTTTTATAAGAAGAGGAAGCAACATTGGTTACGAATGGGATAGTAAGGTCATTGTTGATTGTAAGGTTCGAGACAAAGTAGGGAGCGTTAACAATGGCGCGCAGAATTTTTGATTGAAAGGATTGGATTCGTTGAATATTGGAACGCTTAGCGGAGCCCCAAAGTTCTATTCCGTATGTCCAGATAGGTTTTAAGATGGAGTTGTATATTAGTCGTTTGTTTAGTAATGTCAGTACAGTAACTTGAACAGTTTTTTTACACTATCTTCCCTATTTTCAGAATTTTATCTAGTATCTAATGGCAGGTCTATTTTCTCTCACTTTGTCAAGGTGCGGGTAGTTTAGTTCGAATAAAAGTGCGATATAGATACAGCAGAGAGTGTCTACCTGCCCCTTAATGTGTTGGCTAAATACTTAAATAATCCCATACGTTTTATGCAATTTCTTTTCATTTCTTGATAATGTTTCGCCCAGTACAATCTTTTGTCAAAATGAAGCTCCAGAAATTTAACGGCATTTGGTGACCGTTTAATGTTAGAGTTAGATCTTGACCGCATTTTCACTGTCTGCAGAAATGAATATTATTTAATTTTGTCACTTGAGAACTAGAATAATTGCCCTCTTGAGGTTGTTGTCCATCGGGTCAGTTAATTACCTGTGGTAGTGTTCTGTGGATGTAGTCTATTGATGAACTTATAAAAAATCTGCAATAATCACAAAAAGAGACATTCATACCGGTGCAATCAAACTATCAACTATACGATTTATGGCAATTACAAACAAAGTGACACTAAGCACTGGCCGTTTTCTTGCTCATATGAGTTGGAATGGTGGCCATTAATTCTTATTTGGAAAGTTCTAATGGTACAATTTTAAAATCCTTCGTTTGTTACCCTAGGTATAACAGAGTCTTAATGACATTATGCTTCATAGGCATTTATTGCATCAAAGATTATGGTAGATGTGCTTATTACTAAAATAATGTTGGATTTCCCGACGGTAGGTTTTTGAGGTGATCAATTGTTGAGTGGTGTTTTCGAAAGCCACCTTGATGTTTGGAAAGAAGGTTATGTTTTAACAAGTGATCCATCAACATAAGCCCCACAATTTTACAGTATTCACAATTACACAGCTTGTTAACGATATTAATCGAAAAACAATTAATGCCGTTTTATTGATATTACTTTCTCTTACTTCTAGTAAGAGGAACTATTGTAATCGTGTCAAATTTTCGATATCGAGTTTTCACCGGAAATATCCGTTTTGAGGTACCCTGAGTTCAAAAAAGTGGTTTTTAGCAAATGGTCTGTGTGTGTGTGTGTGTGTGTGTGTGTGTGTGTATGTGAATAGCATAGCTCACTTTTAGGGGGGGAAGGGCATTTTAGGGGTGGGGTGTGGGTTATGTTTTTCTCTAAAGTTGATTATACAATTCTATCATCCAAACAAAATTAATTAGAAATAAATAGATGGCCAAAATTCCAAGTTACAAGGAAACTAGTAAACCGGAAGTGCGCTTTTACTGAACAGTTTTTTCAGTTTTCGACGTATTTCATTAAATTAGGTACACAAATTATAAAATTTGTCAATTATAATTTGAGAACTGGATTAAGCGAAAGTTGTGTGAGGTTTCATACCAGATATTTTTCTCTGAGGGGATGATAATTGATTTTTTCCATAGATTCCTCAACCGGAAGTACCACTTTACTAGTTGGATTTTTTACGTTTTTGCGATTTTCTCATAAATGGCTCCAACGATTTTCTTCAAACTTGGTATATCAGCTACACATACTAACAGCTACAATTTTTATTTGAAACATTTCTCTGGGAAAATTCATTTAAGGGCACTTATGGGGAGTGGTGGGGTTAGGTTTTCATTGCTATTTCAGTTTATTAGACAATTCTATCATCTAAATAATGTTAATTAAAATTAAATATGTTGTTGAAATTCCGAGTTTGAAAAAAATCGGATAACCGGAAGTGGTTTACTTTACCACTTTACTAAATGATTTTTTCATTTTTTCGCGATTTTCTCAAAAATGGCTCCGACGATTTTCTTGAAACAACTTATATAAACTAAACATACAAAGATCTATAACTTTTATTTAAAACATTTCTCTGGGAAAATTCATTTAAGGGCACTTTTAGGTGAGGGGTGGTGTTACAGCTTCCTCTAAGTGGTATCATAGCTGATTATACTCGTACAATTCTATCATCCAAACAAAATTAATTAGAAATAAATAGATGACCAAAATTCCAAGTTTTAAGAAAATTTGTAAGCCGGAAGTGCGCTTTTACTGAACAGTTTTCGACGAATTTCGTTATATTTGGTATACAAACTATAACCTTTGTCAATTATAATTTTGAGAACAGGAGTAAGAGAAAGTTGTGTGAGTGTTCCACACCAGATTTTTTTATTGTATTTATATAAAATGTGAGAAATCAGATTGGTTCCTTGTCATATAGGACTGAATCCCCATAGTACATACGAATGATCTATTCAATGAATTTTTTATTTGTTTATATTTTATTAAATCAGGTTAAGAATTGTCTAAAGTAGTTGAGAAATAAAATACCCCCTAAATTCAATTTTTTTTTTTTGTAAAAATGTCTCAATTAAAAGTGATACGTTTTTGTCTGTGCAGTGAGCATTTCAAGTTTAAAGAAAATCGTTGTGGCCGTTTTCGAGAAAACTCTAAATAAGGTGAAAACCTATTCTGTAATATTGCAGTTCTGGTTAACTGATTTTCTTCAAATTTGAATTTCCATCAATGCTTCTGTTGTCTATTAATTTCACGTTGATGGTGAAACCATGTATTATACTGAATTTGAATTCCAAAGGAAATTATAACACTACTGTTTCCTCAAAACCCCCAGAAAACCAATTTTCCCGGAAAAATGTATCCAATAAAAGTAATTTATCTGTGTAGATAGTATACGATGTTTAAGAAAATCGTTAGAGCTGATTTTGAAAAATCAAGGAAAACTAAAATAAAAAGAATTCAGTAAATTCGCACTTTCGATTAATGGTCTGATGAATTGACAAAGGTTATAGTTTGTGTACCAAATATAACGAAATTCGTCGAAAACTGTTCAGTAAAAGCGCACTTCCGGCTTACAAATTTTCTTAAAACTTGGAATTTTGGTCATCTATTTATTTCTAATTAATTTTGTTTGGATGATAGAATTTTACGAGTATAATCAACTGATACCACTTTAGAGGAAGCTGTACCTCCACCCCTCCCCTAAAAGCGCCCTTAAATGAATTTTCCCAGAGAAATGTTTTAAATAAAAGTTATAGATCATTGTATGTTTGGTTTATATAAGTTGTTTCAAGAAAATCGTCGGAGCCATTTTTGAGAAAATCGCGAAAAAATGAAAAAATCATTTAGTAAAGTGGTAAAGTAAACCACTTCCGGTTATCCGATTTTTTTCAAACTCGGAATTTCAACAACATATTTAATTTTAATTAACATTATTTAGATGATAGAATTGTCTAATAAACTGAAATAGCAATGAAAACCTAACCCCACCACTCCCCATAAGTGCCCTTAAATGAATTTTCCCAGAGAAATGTTTCAAATAAAAATTGTAGCTGTTAGTATGTGTAGCTGATATACCAAGTTTGAAGAAAATCGTTGGAGCCATTTATGAGAAAATCGCAAAAACGTAAAAAATCCAACTAGTAAAGTGGTACTTCCGATTGAGGTATTTTGACAGATAACGTAGTGTCAGATGCCCCATGGTGGTACCTAAACGGAATATCAAGTTTCAACTTTCTACGGTTTTTCGTTTTTGAGCTATGCTGTTCACATACATACATACACACACACACACACACAGACCATTTGCTAAAAACCACTTTTTTGGACTTAGGGGACCTCAAAACGGATATTTCCGGTGAAAACTCGATATCGAAAATTTGACACGATTACAATACTTCCTCTTACTAGGAGTAAGAGAAAGTAAAAATGGGAAAAATTACTTTATATATATGTCGTGGCAGTTGGAAAAAGTCACCTAATGAGCCAATTAGTTTATTTTTACATCGTTATTTAAAAAATAGGCTTAGTCGGGACATAAATGCTATTACCTATTCTTAGATAGTTGCCTGTCCCGAAATAAAAAAAATCTAGTGTGAAACACTCACACAACTTTCTCTTACTCCAGTTCTCAAAATTATAATTGACAAATGTTATAGTTTGTGTACCAAATATAACGAAATTCGTCGAAAACTGAAAAAGCTGTTCAGTATAAGCGCACTTCCGGCTTACAATTTTCTTAAAACTTGGCATTTTGGCCATCTATTTATTTCTAATTAATTTTGATTGGATGATAGAATTGTATAATCAACTATGATACCACTTTAGGGAAAGCTGCAACCACACCCCTCCCCAAAAACTGCCCTTACATGAATTTTTCCAGGGAAAGGTCTTATTATTTTACCTAATGAGAAGTGGACGATTAACTAAAAATCTACATTATTCTCAGCTATTCTCATATACCCGGCTTAAAACAATGGGTTTAATACCATGCGAGTAATTTTTTTTATTTTTTTAAAAGAAAAAAAATAGCTATTGATATGATCTAGTTGATAATATGAGATGGGTCAGAATGTCAGGAATGTCATTTACTAGAATAATAATTATAAAAAAGTAGAACAGATAAAATAACATATGCCTATTTCGTAATCACTTATGTTTTCACCTTATTTCTTTCAAGTGACATGAAAATAGGTAAAAAAACTTGTACAGATTAAAATTAATTATTTTTGTTAACGATGCAAACTTTCACTCATACCTGGTAATTTATCTTACAAATTGTGATTGTAAAGAATTATTTGTTCATTACTGATTACTAAACTACTATATATATTTACACCAAGTTAAATACTGTATCCATTATCAGCTTTTATTTTCACTTGCAAAAAATGAGAGGTAAGTCATAGAATTTAGCAATATTACAAGTAGAATTTATTTTATTATATTATATTTACAAATTATTATGGGCCAGCTCGCTTAGAGCTTTACACATAGGGCTATTGAAAGATAAAGAAACAATAAAACATGAGTTTTGTCAGAGATCTTGATACAGTCTGGGTTTTAATCGTCTGGATGAAGTAGGCTCGCCTATGTGGTAATGTGAAGCTGAGGGTAGTGTGTGAAGCGTTAGGAAGAAATTGTCTGTAAGTTTAGTCATGTGTGTGTATATATCTGGCATGTCAAGTTCTCTGTGTGTTTGTGTGTTTCTGACAAACCAGGGAGCGTTGAGTGCAATTCGCAGTACCTTGTTTTGGAAAGTCTGCAATCGTTTTGTCAGTGTGTTGGTAGCTGTTATCCAAACTGGACAGGCGTATGTCAGGAGAGGTCTAAGGAGAGTTTTATAGAGTAGTGTGGTGCAGGAGTGTTTGAGTGGTGTGTTTCTGTTAATGAGTGGGTAGAGTTGTTTCAGTCGGGTGTATGCTTGTTGCAGTTTAGTGTTAATGTGTAGTCTCCAGGTGAGTCTTGTATCAAGGATTACGCCCAGATAACGCACTCCTTGGTCTTTTTGTTTCCAGGGAATTTGCTGGTTGTCAAGTGTTAGTAGGCGAAGGTCTTCATTCCGAAACCGCCGGAGAGCGAAGATTTTCGCTTCAGTTTTAGATGGGTTTAACTTTAGCTTCCATCGGTGAAACCAGCCAGATATACAGTCTATTGATGTTTGTAAGTCAGTAATGCTTTCGTTAATGTCTGTACTGGATGAGGCTAACATGGTATCGTCCGCGTAGGTAGCTAAGGTCGCTGTAGTAGGTTCAGGTATGTCTGAGCAGTAGAGGTTGAAGAGTATTGGGCTCATGATTGCCCCTTGTGGTAGTCCCGCTAGTATTTGTCTTTCTGTACTGAATGTATTGTTGAGTCTTACCTGGAATGTTCTGTCTTGTAAGAAGGATCCTATTATTCGAGTTAGGTATGTTGGTGCGTTTGTGTTTGTAAGTTTGTAAATTAGTCCAGAGTGCCAAACAGTATCAAACGCAGCAGCTACATCAAGAAATATTGCTGCCGTGTATTTTCTTTCCTCAAAATTGTGTACAATGTGTTCTGTGACTCTTTTTAGTTGGTGTAGTGGTGAGTGTTTTTGTCTGAATCCAAACTGATGAGGTGGGATTGTGTTAGAGGCTGTCAAGTGTTTTAAGAGTCGTTTGTATATTATTTTTTCTAATATTTTGGAGAGAGAGTTTAAGAGACTGATTGGGCGATAGCTGTTAGGATCGCTTTTTGGTTTACCAGCTTTATGAAATACTATCACTATAGCATTCTTCCACTGTTTAGGAAAATATCCTAATCTAAGACAAGCATTGAAGATCCCAGTTAGGAATGCAAGACCTTTGTGAGGCAGGTTTTTTATGGCAATATTGGGAATTAAATCGTCTCCCGGGGCCTTTTTGTTGGGGAGACCTTTGATTATGGATAAAATGTCGGAAGGAGAAGTAAATGCGATAGGAAGTTCTGCTGTGTGGTGAGGAGAACTCAGGGGGAGGACTGAGTACGGTATACCCCTGATTGCAACTGATAATTTTTTGTCTTCGGGGTTCACAAATGTGTAGTATTTTGTGCCTGTGTCATCGTAAAATTTTGTGAGTTTTCTAAAGTCATCTGAATTTTTTAATAGTATTTTCAGCTTGTTTTTGCTTAATTGGGTTTCAAAAGAAGTGCCGATTTTGTTTTTAATTTCTTCAATAGTAGCTTGATAATTTTCTGTGTTCATTATAAAAATTGGTGGGATTTTCATCTGTTTGTTTGAGTTAATCTGTGGTTCTTCAGGTTCAATTTCGGATAACGGTGCATATTTATTGTGCGTTGGTATTTGTGGTCTATTGTAAATATATGTTTTTTGGTTGCGAGTGGGTGCTGTAGTTTGATCAATCTGCATTTCATCTTTGTCATGTACAGTTAGCCGTGGAAAATCAGAATTGGAATTTAAGTCTAAAATTTTGGGTGATTGTGAAGTTCGGGGTTTTTTGAAAGAGATAGGAGGACTGTACTCACCCTCATCGATAATATTTGCTTGGTCTTCATCTAATACTTGTTGTGCCCACTGAGTTAATGCGTCTTCCTTCCTTATGCTCATGTTTAATAAAATTAATTAAATAATATACTATTTGTAAAAAGCATACAAGACTTTGTGGCAAAAAGTGGAAACTAAAAATTTAATAAAATGATTAATATTATAAATGAAAAATTACATATAGTATCATGATTAATAGTTTTATAAATTCAATTAGTTGCTTCAGACTTAAATTTACTGTACTGTTATAAAACTGAGAATGTAGGAAAGTTTTGCAGTTGTAAAAATGAAATGGACTTGCTAAGACCAAGTACCTATAGAGGATGTTCACTTAGTTTAATAATGGCACGACTCGTTTCATTGTTACAAAAATGTTGGATGCTTGAATCATAAACTTTTATAATCTCATTAAACAAAACACTTGCACTTTGTCTAAGACTTCATAATAGTGATAACCTAAACTTCAGCAAGATATATAGAAGCACACTCTCCCTCGCTTCTTATTGCCACTACCATCAGTTTTCCTAGGGAAAATGTTGGGAATACAGAGATAGGCTTTTCTGTAATTAGTGCGCGAAGTTTAAAGAAAAATCAACAAGAGCATTTTTCTGGTTGGTTGCAATAAGCTGATAAAAACCCGTTCAATAAATTATACTTCCAAAACCTTCGTGTCGAAAGCGATGGAGGTAACTACATAAAATACTAAATTTGAGTTTCCAACTGTTTTTGTTTTTTGAGATATTTTGTTCAGAAACCTTTACATACAAACTATTCGTTAAAAACAATTTTTGCCATACTTCAGGGATCTAATAACATGTGTTTCGAGTAAATTCCGTATGATCGTAAAGCCCCTTTTACATGGAACACAATATGAGGATGTAAAATATATTGTCTTAAATCATATTATTTTTTTATTTTGCCTTTTCTAGGATTCTTTGTAGCAGCATTGGTTATTGCATGCTTGTTAGTACTTGTGGAAGCAAAATCGCCAGTAGCTGATAGTAAAGCAAGCGGGAAGGTATGAGAATCCTGATAAATAATTGACGTATTTTGATACTGCACTATTAATTGAATTTTTCGTAAGAGTTCTATGTGAAATACAAATATAATAAGTTTGTATAGCTTGAGATTATTTATTTTTAATTACGTGGGAATTTTCAACATCTTCTTAAGATATTTAACAATCATCATCCATGATTGAAATTTCATCAAGCTCAACTTGTTTTTATAGGTAAAAACTGGGAAGAAAAATACGGCCGATATTAAAATGAGTACCAATGCAAAAGGTAAAAATGTAAAGACATCCAGCAGTATGCAAGCAAAATCAGGTAAAAACAAGGGCAGTACTAAGGGTAAAGCTTCAACCCAAGTGAAAGGTGGTAAGAAGAAACGCGAAGATACAGGAGAGGTTCGTTTTTTAAAATTAAATATTTAATTTATTATTAAGATTTTATGATTCCTTTAAAGATAATTAACCTCTTCATTTAGCATTATGGAAATTTTAATGTAATGAAAAAAGTAAATTTTTATATCCATAAGATCACTTAAGAATCATAAAATATTAAGTATAAAGATGACAATTGAAAAATAAAACTTCTTAATTGAAAAATCATTAAGTTTCGTGCATCGATTCCAAAGAAGTAGTTATTTATAAATTGGGAATAGTCGCGTGAGAAAAAGCGAAGCTTAATAAATAAATAGCTTTACATTATTACCATACTTGCACTAGCACTTTGGTAGATACCTTGCAGAATTAATCAGAAAAATATGCCTGGTCTTTAATACTATAAGGGTCAGATTTCTTGTTATTTCCGTTGAATTTACAATTCACTAGTTGGATTCTCCGTTGAATTTTCACTTCGAGTTTGACTCGAACTATGTCTCACTATGTTTGCACATAGGATTTGTAAAACTTCAGCCTTGAGTTAAAGTGAAAAGAACTGATGTTTCCATGTCCTGTCATAAATTGTGTGGTCACCTTACTGGTTTCAAAATATTTCGCTTACTGTATGCTAGAGAAAAATTGATACGTTGTAAATCAACACTTAGATGCATTAAACATACATTGATAGCTCACTAAATTTTATTTTTTATTTCAATTCTTTATAAATGCAAATATACAAACAAAACAAAATTAAGGGAGACTTTACAAAAAAAAAAAACAAACTTACAAGGCATTATGGCTTGTAAATATACATCGCAGGAATAAAATGCCAACAGCACGCGGTATTCACAGGCGGTCATTCATAATCGAACCTAAAACCACATTGGCGATACTTCACAAAACACGGTGAAATCTTCCTCTCAATAAGTGAGAAAATCGAATTCTTTATTAATTATCAGACCATGAAATGAAGTCACATATCTCTTCTTAGTTTATATTTTTGAAATCTCTCCTCCGAGAGAAGATAAAGTAAAACATTCCTCTTACCACTATCCCCTTAACAATCAACATAAAGTATGGAGGATTAGGGTCCAACTTAGAGTGTAATGGGAATTTTTTTTCTCCCAAGATACCACTTTTCCATCAAGAACTTCGTCCATTGAGTTTCGACTAAGAGCCTATGCAGAATACCCAGCAAGTATGCCATGCTGATTTAAACCGGTCCTGTATCTGTACTGAAGCGCATCTAAAGCATGGGACGTTGTTTGAATCGTGTGTCATTTTTTGTAGTCATGTGCATTTCTTGTTAATTGCCTGTTATTGATCCTATGAGGATCATTGAAAGTTCTGTTGTAGCGATTAGAACCCTGTAGAACGTTGTCCTAATATTACGTTATTGTCTTGACTATTATTCAGAAAGTATTGTTTGTAAAAGCACATTAACAAAAGCCAATTAGACGGATTTGTAAAGTAAATTTTTCTTTCACAACAAAATAGGAAACATTCTAAACCAAACTAAGTAAAACCTAAGCTACTTAGATTGTTTTATCCATTACAGTTTTACGAGCCCTACTCATATGGAATTTATACATGATCTTGTGTTGAATACATCTAGCTGATGAGCGTTTCTTGAATTTTTTAAACAAGGTATAGGTTATTTTAGTTTTTTTTAAATAATAATTATTTCAACAATAGTTATTTGAATGTAACATAAAATATACGTAAAGTTTGGCGATATTTTTGAGATGATATTAACATGAATTTTTACCCACCCATTAGTCAGAACAAATTGATTAATTAATCAATTAATTATAATTGATTAATTGATTATTAAGAAAAGCACTTTGTAGGTCATGTTATATGAATAAATGGCAATCATTTGTTGATAATACTTATATTTTGAATTATTTCAGGTTGCAATTGATGATAATATATACATAGATCCTTGATTAGATGCTGCATTTATAATATTGAAATAATAGCTAGAAGTATTCTCCAACATTCCATCAAGTGGTATTGTCTAATTTTAAAACAAAATAAATTTACAAAATCTTGTAAGCAAATTATTTTAACCATTTTTAATTTCCATCCACGGCCTCCTTCGAAAGCAAAGCTAGATAACATTGTAATTTGTTTTATATATCACGACAATTGATTTCATGTAGAATCAGACATATTTCTTTGTTCTACATTTTTGTTCATATTAAAATTTCTGAAAACTAATTTTTCTATGTTTTGAGATTCCTGTATACAAATTAAAATTTTAAGTATATTGAAATGAATAAAAAATAAATAGCATTTAATTTAGATTGTACCACGAAATTTATGAACATGTAATTAAGGAGATCTACCTAAGAACAGGACCACTCTACGCCACTATATATACAAAGAAGGAGAGTGATGTATAAATAAATAAAATATATCAAAAATGCAAAATCGTAGGAAGCTAAATCTTGATATTCTCTCGACTCCTACCTCGTGCAGATGTTTTTGCAGATACCCATGGCCTGTGGTCATGCGGAAGGCGGCTACTCCTACCGCTCTTGACAAATGGGCAGGGATCCTATCAAATTGAAGCAACTCCTAGCTCTTATCAGATGCATGCTCGTTAAGAATTTCTCCATCTTTTGTTCACGCTCAATTTAATGAGGTTCTTGGCAGAAAAGAAGTCCAAAGGCTGGGATGGAGGGACCATCTGCATCCCTTCGTCGGCTAATCGGTATGCCTGTTCATTTTCGAGCAGGCTGTAGTAAGATGGAAGCCACTGGAGGACGATTAAAAAGTTGTATATATATTCCAAATTTTTGAGCAATTTTCTGCCATTTCCCTTTTCTTACTTTCTGTCAAAAATCCAAATTTTTGTTCCAACATCATTCAAAAATAGACAATTTTTTTAATGGGACCAGGTATCTGGTTTATTTAATTACTCCCATTCATACCCATTCATTTAATTACTCTTGAAATTAGATTACCTTATTATGTTAGCTGACTTCTTTCTTACTTTGGAAGAGAAATTGAAGCAAAAAACTTTAAATTTAAATGAATGATGAAGAAAACTTATATAGTTGATGCAATTTAACAGTAATTTACAATAGAATTTTTTTTTTTTACTTAATTTTTATTGTTAGAATTTAATTTAAAATTAAAAAGGAAATAGAAGAAAATGTGGCAAGACTGACAACTGGGAGATAGTTTATTATTCTAGTATTTTATTAATGGACCAACAAGGTAGGTGAACACAAGAAACTAGTGTTTAGTTCTCAATTTCTTTTTAAAAATATTGGCTTGTTCCCATCTAACTTAGAAGTCCAATATTACCCTCATTATCTATTACATTATGATTGCTTTAAATGGTTCGCGTGTCAAAAGAAATAAAGTCACAATAATCTAGACAGGAAATTTGCAAAATAACAGGTTACCAACAAATGCACTTTAATTTCTTTCGAATTTAATTTTATTAGAATGACATACGTAAATGAATACAAATTGGAGGTTTTTGATTTAATTATGAAACAAATGCATAATGTTCTTCCAGCTTAGTATTCAGCAAAATGTGGGACTGGAGACAACTTCAATGGGTGAACTACCTTGGTTGGTGGCCAAAAGCTGCCAAAACTAAAAAAGGGCAACAAATAAGCCGGTAAAATTAATGATTTTATAAAAATTATTGACTTCCATACAAAATGATTTTTTGGGAATACGAATTATATTTGAGATTTCGTCCGTTTTTTTGCCTCTTTCTATTTCTTGGAACTAGCCAGGTTCAAAATTTAATTTGGTTCTTGGAACTGACATTCATTTTTTTCCTGAGGAATAATGTCAGTTCCAGGAACCAAATAAAATTAAATTTTGAAACTGGCTAGTACCTAGATATAAAAAGAGGCAAAAAATGGACAAAATCTCAAATTTGTGAAAATCAATAATTCTCCTTTATTTCAACTGCGTAACCATGCAAAGGGAAAGAGCAGGTCCATTAGTTATTTGCACTTTCGCCGATATTTTTCAGCACTTACAGACTACTTGGTTATTCTAATAATAAATCTGATCACTTATAAGATAAATATTTAGTGAAACATTATAATAATTTTTTTATCCGTATATAAAATAAAAATTTATATTTATAAGTAGGAGTGAATTAGTGACAACTCCCTTTTGTTTTTACAAATATTATTTAATCATTCACTGAATAAAACAGGACGTTTCAACCCAATGAGATCATAATATGAGCTGGTATTTACATTTAGTAGTTCATGTCTACAATATATATAAATCCATTCTTGCGAAACGGCTATCTGCGGACATGAACTAAATGTAAATTAGTTGAAGCTGCCTCATTAGGTCGAAAAGTCTCTTTTCTGTTCAGTGAATGAATAAGTAAAATTTGTAAAAACTAGAAGGAATTGTTGTCACTAATCTGCTATTGGTTGTAAGATCCTTATTAACACTAGATACATATCTTAAAAACTGATTATATTTAAGGTATTATGGACTATTTCTTTTTGCATTTGACTTCTTACAACTGGGTCCAGAATTCATAGCATTATACAGATTAATATATGAGGGCAGTATGAAAGGTGCAATTGCCAACTTGAGTACTACTTTAGTTGGAAGTTTGTGCGCTATGAAAGTTTACTTTTTACTCGTATACTCTGAGGAGATCTCATCACTCATTGACTCGCTTGTAGGTAAGCGGCTTGTAATAATTCTGTTCATAATTATTTACATATTTTTATTATATTTATTTTTGGAGAACTTGGATCTACTTTAGGGTGTTTGAAAAATAGGTTCATGAGATTTTAATGCAGTAGTGTCAAATATTAAGGTATATCTTGCAATTGCAAAGCAAAGATGAGAAATTCACTAAAGATATGAAAATTTGAATTGATCTTTGCGAAAATTTGAGGCGGCGGCAGAGGAATCGCCACACATCAGCGCGAAGTATTAGCGCCGCGAATTCTCGCCGTTTGCAAGCATTCGCAATCATGAGGTTATCCGACGAGGAAGAAGCTCCGTCCAATGCAAAATCAACCCTATTCAACTACCTTGCCTTTATAAAATATAAACAGCACAAAACTAAAATGATTTCTTTCTTCAGATTATATCTACTGCCAGATGGAAAAATGAAAATGTTCAGGAACCTCAAACTTATACTCAGTTCAAGTACTATCGCCGCATCTTAATGAAGGTTTCGGTAAAAAACCGTCAACCGGAAGACGACTTTATTAACGGTTTTTTAGTCTCGAAACTGGCTTAAACTATTTTCCTTACTCTCCTGGCACTGTTTAAGCACTTAAATGTGTCATCACTGTTATTTAAAACATTTTTTTAGGAAAACTGATTTTTAGATGGTCGTGGGGAGCTGCTTCCTTTTAACTGTAATCTGAGGTCCTAGAGTACATTAAATGCAGTGCTACTAAATACTAAATTTGAAGAAAATCGATTAATTGGGTTCGACTTTTTAGAATAGCTTTAGTTTTTTGAATTTTGTGGAAATCAGCTACAAGGATTTTCTTGAAACTTGTCACGCTTATAGATAACGGAACACCACGATAGCGGAATGGTTGGACCGCAAAGCTGAGTTATTTGTGGTACTGAATTCAATCCGTTCCCTTTCTTGGTTTGGATTTCAATTCTGTTTTAATTTGAGTTAAATAAAGCAATTACTATTCGCTCCGTCCACGACATCTGATCGGTTAAAAGGACTTAACGCCCACCTGTAAAAAAGACATTCCTTTAATTTACTCTACTTTTTACGACATGCTTTAAATTGCATAGTCCCATTCAACAACCCAAGAAGGGAAGGGATTAGCTCAGTGGTAGCGCGCTGGACTAGCAACGCGGAGATCACGGGTTCGAATCCAGCGTGCTACCCTTAGATTTTCTCTTCCTAGGAGCCTCTACAGCTCACTGTCCGGTGATGGACAGTGTTGTCTGTAACGGGAGAACACTGTCCGGAGGCCGCAGTGCACTGAGAAGGCTCCGGGCGCAAATGAACACAGATGTTGATTTAAGAATTTAAAAAAAAAAAACAAAAAAAAACAACCCAAGAAAATTCAGCAACATTTTAAAGGAATAATACAATGTTTAAAGAAAAAAATATAAAAAAATTCACATTTTTTTTTTAAATTTATTAATTATAAATTACGTTAAATTTGTAGCAATTAGCCGCTCGGGTTGCGGCTGCCCTGTTGAGAGGGCAGGGTCATAATTCAGGGTCATAATTGAAATTATGAAAATGTTTTTAAAATGGTTGGCTGGAATCGAAGATAAAAATTATTAGCTTCCAAAGTTCTCCAAGAGTAATTAAATGTAAAGTATAATTGTTTATTTTAAAAAATTAATGTTTAGTGACACACTGTACACTTTTAACTGACGTTTGGATCAACTGTCTTTCTCTAAAATTAAAATTCTCCCGAAGTCTAAGTAGAAATTCTATGCAAAAAATATTTGGAATTACTGGTTGGTAATCATTACAGGAAAATTCATTACTGTAACTTTGTTTTGTTTATTGGACTTAAAAACTTTTACAATATATGATAGTTGAAATTAAATGACAAAAGGTCCTGATATAATATGTATAAAACACTTTATTATACAGTATCGAGCTTTCGACCTTGGAGCCAGGTCATTCCCAAGATAACACTCTTATAAATTAAACTTTTTAAAAAGAAGCTTGACTCTGTCCTCAAATAAGTACCATACTTCCGTAATAAAATATGCTTCCAGCTCATTGGAAAAAATTGTTACCCAAAAAAAACTCATCCATAATCTCATAAAAAAATCCGCAAATCAAACCATAGCCATCCAAAAAGCAACAACGGTATATCAAAAAACAAAGATAGAAAATTCTGTTCACAACCCTTTATTCGTGGAATTTCTGAAACATTAACGCATAACTTTTCAAAAAATAAAAATATCAAAATTTCCTATTCTAATATAAATAGCAATAAAAGATTTTTTAGATTCCAAAAAGACAAAACCCCTATAATTCTAATGTTATTTACAAAATAAATTGTTCAAACTGCCCATCTATCTTCATAGGAGAGACAAAACAATATGTTCAAAACTGAATTCGACAACAAAATGTGACGTTAAAAGAAAAAAAGACAACAAAGCTCTCTCTCAACAAACTACAAAAACTGGACACAATTTTGACTTCAGTAAAACTGCAATAGTTGACAGTTGAAAAGAATTCACAAAAAAAGAAAATTTCTACGACGATGAACAAACACTTGTATTCTATTAAAATTAAAGCTTCATTAAATATTTCGGGTGAGAATGGCATTTTGTGCTTATTCGTTCTTATACGTAATCTCAGAAGAATATCATCGCACATGAAGTCTTTATATTTTTCCCATAATTCTGTTGGATTTGATGGGAAACATGTAGTTAAAATTATTGAAAACAAAGTTCAGAACTCTAAGAAGCGAACTATCTTACTGTTGACGGACGTGCATTGTTCGACATGCGAACAAACCGAATTTTCGTATCTTCTGAAAAGCGCCACCTATTGAAAATTTTGTGTACTAAAAACAATCTATACCTCAGCCTCAACAACATATATAAATCTGACAACATTGAGTCATTAATTTTCGAGATTTGCCATTACGTACAACGGACATTCATTTTTATATATATAGCTTGTCAATATTAAATACCAAATTCGAACTCAGGCAGGAAAGAAGCAGAAAAACCACCAATTGTGTCACGAAGTCGGATTCAATAGTTTTTGTTCATTCTCTACAGATAGTCTGTTTTTAATGATTAATTAACGAAGTAAAACTGTGTTTGCATTTAAAAATAATACTCTTCATTTCAGAATCTGTTCCAACTATATCATCAAGAAGTATAGCGATGGTGGCTGGCTTTCTAGTTCGAGTTGCAGAAGAGAATGTAAGCTCTGTAGGTTGCTCACAAGAATTAGCCAATCCCACGAATAACAGTCCAAACTTCCAATTAATAAGTACGCAGGATCGAGGGGTTTATGATACCCAAAATCCACGTTTGTGTCGTTGTTGGACAGTATTTCGGATTTTGTTCTATCTGCCAAGGAAAGAGCCTGTGTTAACCTGGTGAAAGATAAGTTCTTGAGAAAAACACCATGCAAATTGTGTAACGATGTGACACTTCCGATTTTGTTATTGAAGAAATTCTTGAAACCTCTTTTAGACAATATTGCCAAAAACCAATCAAATGACAACTATAAAACGATAAAACTCACTAGCAAACCTCTAAGCAGGAAAGTTCTAAGGCTGCACCATTTCGGCAGGCCTATAATACGAAAATAAAGGGTGAGTCATGTTTGGTTTTAGAGTTTATTCTTCCTCACATTTCTTGCATTGTACAGGACAATCCTTAAAATAGTTTTGAAAAGGAGTTGATATGAGTCCGATCGTTCCCTGCGCACCTCTGATTATGATTCTTGACGTCTTGGCTGATTTATGACGAAAAGTTGATATATAGATATTAAACATGGGAAATTAAAACAAACTGTTTTCTATATCATTAATTTTACTAAATAAATGAGGACAGTACCACAATAGACCCTAAGGGGTCGCGGTGGCTTAGGCTGAAGAGCCAACCATAGAATCTAACCAGAAAATTATGATTTTTATATTGCATAAAGGTGCTTTACATTTCTTGTTGATGTTTTTTCTTCCATTCTTATAACGGCATTAAGTTTCACATTGTTTAAAATATGATTGTATATTATTTTATTTGACAATGTGTTTGAATACATAGCAGAATTCAGCATGAATATATTATGAGCATCTCGTAACAGTAGGGTATCACAACACTCACCTAGCATCAGCATGATGAACTACATCTTCTGACTGTAACCTGCTCTGTAGTTCTAATCTAGTTGTTATCTTAAGATGACCTCGCTCCCAGGTCGAGAACTCGACACTGCATAATAAAGTGTTTTATACATATTATATATCAGGACTTTTTGTCATTTATTTTCAACTATCATTATTTTGTTAAATTTATTCTTTATTACATAAAGGGCCTGTTACACAGTCCTATCTGCATATAATTACCAGGATAACAATTCAGGGGTTATACGGGTGTTTGCTCAGGCGAGAATAGTGGGAAAACTAGGTTACTAAGTTCACTATAAATGGGACACCAAGAAATTTAATCAAAAAAAAATCTGTTAATTAGTGATCTTTTCGAAATCATGAATTTCAGCAGAAATCGGTCATCTGGTTTTTGTATAGGGGAGACATTCGTTTATTTTTATGGTCAAAATTAGACAAAGATGATTCAACAGGTTTTCCAACATCACTCAACTCAAGATTTATATAGTTTCTACAAAGATGTTTCCTACGTTTTGTATGTGAGAGAAATCTCGAGTTTTGTTCCTTACAAATTACAGTGATCATTTATTGGTTGAGACCGCGTCAGTGAATTTTATGCCTTATTGGCTTTCAAGGTTCAACAATCCTGAATAGGCTTTCCGGGTTTCTAGCAAACCACTGACGCGGTCTCAACTCGGTAACTCAAGTTTTACCGCGTTCAAACTTTATGAAAATGGCCGCGGAAACCTAAAAGTTCATTTATATTATTATATACACTATAATTATGACATATGCAACATGTTATATTAATAAATCCCTTAAATATTTTTTAATTCGTAACTTCAAGTATTTTGATCAAATTATTTAATTTTTTATCCAGATTACAATCGCTAGTAATTTAATATTGTTGTCTCATTTATATCTTAGCCTTATGTACCTTCTTAAAATAAAATCAAACTCTATGTGTTTCTCCAAAGAATATTAAATCTTAACATATTCTGATTAATTCAATGTTTCAGAGCTGGATTCAAGTATTCTACCTAATGTTTTGGGTGAACAAGGCGAAACTGTAAAGACCAATGGGGATCGTCGATGCAAACTAACTTTGATTCCCTTTGCTTTTGGAATGTTTACACTATTACACTGGGTTTTACGACCTCTAATACTACTGCTTACCGACGATGTCAAAACCACTACAGTAGACGTATGGATACCCTGGTCAATAGAAAATATCATCGGCTGGCTTGTTGTATACTTCATACAAATTGTGCACATAGCTACTGCTGTTTTTGGTTGTTTTACATTTGACATCACAATTTTTTGTATTGCAGAAATCATTATAGTCCAATTAACTTTATTAGGTCTTGCGCTAAATAAAATAGATTTCAGCAACACTGGCAAAAATAGTCCAAAACGTATTATAATGCAAAGAAATATAGAAATGTTAACACTTGACATATGCGTCGATTTTCATAGAAAACTTCTAAGGTAATTTAATTAATTATTTAACTGGAAATATGTATTGGCAGACATTGAATAATCATTAAATGAAACAGTCACGCGACAGCGTAAAATCAATCAATGGTTCTAACAATTATGTAGTATGAAGCTACATTTACTTAATGTATTGCTTGAATTAAAGAAAACTGGTTAACCGGAAGTATGACTTTACTAAATAATTTTTCTAGTCTTTCTCTAAAACTGCTTCAACGATTTTCTTTAAACTTGGAGTGACTATTTGAACAGTTATAAACGTGTCACTTTTATTTAATATATATTAATGCAGAAAAATTGGTATCTCTAATGTTAAATTTCATATAGTTTTAATGTAGGTTTGTTCAATATTGTTAGCCTTGCTTCTGGAGTATGTTGTGATCACTTTAAATATTACACGCCATGGGTAGATAAGTACGAGGAATGTCCAGTAAGTGTACTGAATTTTTGTAGGTTACAGAAAATAGCTGGTTAGATTAGTACATATGTAAGCCATATGTAAGTGGGCGGAAGTTGGTTGGTTTCCCTTCGGGAATAGTTCCGCCTTCACCCAATCTCTCACAACATGTATAACCAAGGAACTAGAATAACCACTGCAGACTGGATTTGTGTAAAGAAAATAAAAAAAAAGTTTAAAAAAAATATGTCAATTTTATAATAATAAACTGTTAAAATAATACTCGTATATAATTGTATTAACTGCAATAAGAGAAAGTCGTGTGAGTGTTTCACAACATTTTTTATTTCTTATTTTAAAGAAAATGAAAACTTTTCTTCTACGTTCTCATGTAAATAATGTTCATCATTTAAACATAGAGGAACTGAAATTGCTTGTTCCATCCAGACCACTGGTATACTTAATTTGTGTCAAATGATATTTGAGAACAATTTACTTCTGTCATCTTCCACTTTATTCGTAGAAACTATCAGAATTTTTCATTAATAATATTCTTATTCCATGATCGTTCCAATTAATTTACTCTATTACCTAACTAGAAGCTTATGCACACCAACAATTACTACTGTTACAGTATGGTATCAGTACTCATCCAAATAACCGATATAGTACAAATTATACAGGTTGTCGCATTGGTAGGAGTTTTCTGCCTCTCGGTTTACGAGGCATCTTCTGTAAGTATGCTTTAACATTCTTAGCCAAACAAATGTTTGTTACAAAATTCATAATTAGAAACTTCATTGTTTTCAGATGGAAGGTGTAACCTTAAATAAGGTAATAAATCTAATTGAATTGTTTCTACTCTTCTTGTTCGATATGCTAATGTATTGTTACTATAGCACAGTATTAGTAGAGAAGGTAAGTGGTTTGAAGTTATATATTGTTTTTAAAAAGGAACTGCCAATATTTGTTGAACTATTTTGATTTACTTTGTTCATTTGTTTTATTTTTAGCCGATTTTAAGTGTGTTTCAATCTTTATTGCATGTTTATGTGTTTCGACAATAATGCAAACATTACCAGATAAAGTATAACTCATTTAATCCTGTTGTAAAAAAAAGTAAGATGCTACGAATAAAAATTCTTTCTTCAATTATTATTTTTTTATAATAATTTTTTGTATTATTTTTATATAATTATAAGAATAATGAGAATAGTAAAAAAAAAATAATAATAATAATATTATATAAAGGGTTACATTTGATTTGAAAAGGATGAAGTAGACTCGGGAAAACTAAATTTCAATAAAAATAATTAACTAGAAAAGTTTAGGTCAGTTGCTTCTTATATTTCTCTTCAGTTTGAAATTGAAAAGTATTTTAAAAACTAGATAGTTTTTTTGAGTTAGATGTAGCTCCTGGCAACTCCAGGTTGCTGAAGTTTAATGTGAACTTAACGTTTTCTTTTCATCATTATTCTTGTCCAGTATTTTCCGTGATACAAATGAGGGAAGCTCTATAGAGAGTAGTTGTCCACTTGACCGCAGGAGTATCCGGTCAGCTTTACTTTTTATTCTCACAACAGTCTATGTCTACTGCGGTTTAATGCAAGCCGCATGCCGTTGCAAAGCTTTGGCTGGTTGATATTTCGCTACATGATAACTGGTACACCGATTTTCAATTGCACTAAGTGTGCTGGCAGATCGAGTGAATTCAAAAATTCTGTTGGATAATTAACTGCTTCATACTGCTTCCACAACAGTATCGACGGGCTTGTATGTGACTGCCTCGCTTTGAATGTTAGACTGACTAATATTGTCAAGTTCGTAGACATCTTTGTTATTGGCCGCAAGAATAGCTCGTTCACTCAGCCAATCGTGTTTCTTATAATTTGTTTGAATATTAGGAAGTACGTTTTCAACCATTTCTTCTTTTGACGTCACTAATTGCAGAAGTTATGGGGCAATGAAATTCGTCCTGAGGTCAGATCAACCGGCACTTTTCCGTTCCCCATTTCCAGCAATGAATGTGAGATTATCGCAGCTGATCGATCGTTTTGCAGCTGGACACGCATATTTGTAGCTAATTTTAACATCTTTACACGTCGCCACAAAGTAGAGCGTTTCAGGCAAGCATGTATTTCGTCCGATGGTGTCGATCGAGGAATTAAGGTAATGTTTGCCTGAAATCTCCTGCAAGTAATATTAATGCGTTCCCAAAAGGTCCTTTGTTTCCAGGAAAATCTTGCAATAATCGATCAAGAACCTCAAGCGAGTTTGTGTGCGCCATTGTGCATTCATCCCAAACATAAGTTTGCATTTCTGCAATATTTTTCCCATGCCGGATGTTTTTGAAATGTTGCACGCGAGAGTTTCTATGAATTGCATGTACAATAGCAATTTCAAGTCGGGGTGAACAGTTCTTCCACCTGGTAGCAATGTCGCAGCTATTCAGGACGACACAAGGGCTAAGGTAATGTCATTTTGGGATCGAATTGCTGCCACAATCAATTAATTAGGATCGTTTTACCAGGTCCTCCTGGCGCACCCAAGAAAAAGATTTCTCCAACCCTGTTACTGAAGTTTGCTTATTTGATCGTAAATGCCTTTTTTCTCAAGCGTTAGCTTAGGAATATTTAATTGCACTTTACATTTTTATTTATATAAATGATAGAAAAATAATTTTTAATATATTGAAATAGTATTAACCCATTTATTAAAAATGTGGTTATAATTTTGAATATAATAGTAAATTAGTGAAATGAGGTGTTTTTTTTTCTAAGTGAGTTGAAATCCTTAAAAAAACAAATGAATACCGGAAAATTAATGCAATAGCGAATGAAAATTATTGAAAATATCCGCAATGCTGGATAACAGCTGGTATTTTATCCGCCCTAGCATAAGAAATATCCGCTCTAATATTAATAAAAAGGAAGAGAAAAAGAAGTAATAGTTTCTTTTTCTCCTGATAACATGGCATCAAAGAGAGGTAAATCAAAAATTACGGATACTGCTGGTTTTTCAATATATACGTTTATGTAAACTTAGTGGAATGATAGCTGAAAAGTTGGGGACATTACCAAGTAACCAAGTAGAGAGATTAGTGCAGGAGAACACACAATGAGTGAGTTAAATGAATGATTTGTAGAAGGAAATTGATGGATTAAGCAAAAGAATAAACCTGTATTAGTGGAATCTGTAAGATATAATGAAAAATACAATGTTTTACATAAATATTTCATTCATAAACATTCAAATCAAATTAAAATAATTTAAACTACAGATTAAACTTTAAATAAAACCATATCTGAGAATCAGTCACATCTGAGATTTGTTGTCTTTGTAATTGTGGAATGATAGAGGATTTATTTAATTATGTTGCGAAATCAAATAAGAAGGTAGATAACTAAATGTGAATCATATTGCTAAATGATAAAAACTGGAGGAACATTATTTATATCTCATGAGTTTGCATGCAAATAAAAACTTTCAGAGACATTTTCCGTGGTAGCCTCTCATGCTTTCCAGCTCTGCGGAACCAACCACCACCACAAAAAAAAAATTTGTTTATGGAAAATATAATAATTAGCTTTTATATATTTTGTACTTATTATTCAAATTATAATCGATTGAAGAATTAATTTATAAGTTTCTGTTTGTATATTTATTTATTTTTTTTATTTACCGGGTTGCACCCCATTTATGTAATTTTCTTATCAAACACATAAACAAAACAAACACTATACGAGAAACAGACAAACTACAGCTATAAGAGAATAAAAAAATAGGACATATAAAATAAAAACTAGACTAGAACATAGAATAAATAAATGGGGTATATAAAAAGTATGAATATAAAAATTAATAGTACTTTAAAATATGAACATTATACAAATATATATATACAATTGCAACTAACAAGAACATAGACAAATATAAGAGACAATAGAGTAAAAAATGTATAAGACTATGAATTTAATAAATAGAGTAACCAATTAGAAACTAGGTAAAAGGGAGAGGTATTTAAATATTTAACCATCTATTATAAAGGCAAATATCTAGTAATAACTCTAGTATATCTAAAATTGAAGTAGTTTCAATTTTGTAACAAATCGATTATCTAAATAATTGAGATATAATAGGTTATCTATTCCATTAATGTAGAATTCAATTTATTATTTCATTCAGTTCATTATTTCTGTTGTTTATAATATAACAATTTGAGAAAAAACCTTTGGTTTTTTTTTTTTAATGAGTATTTCGATAGTATAATTTCAGCTTCTATATTATTGTTGTTTTTATATTTTTTTGTCATTGAAAATAATTGATGTTTCTACTTTTCATGAGTTCTTTTTGAATTTATTCATTGTTATATCAAGAGTCCAACAATACAACTCTCTCTGACCGCGAGACTCTGCAATACGTATGTAGTTATTAAAAAATTTTAAATTATATATAACCGTAAAATAATTAGATAAAGAAAAGATATTCTGCTATTTCTAGTCTATTACTACCGTAGGATTTAATTTTTGTTTATAATACCCTGGAGATTGTATTGCAGTGATATTCTAAAAATTTCGAGCTCTTTATTCATCAGAGGAAGAGATATACTGGGATTTGTTTATTGATACTGCCATTGATGTATTATAATTACAAATAGTTATTATAAATTTAAAGAATAATTTCTGCCTAAGTTTATTTGCAGGTTGATTGTTTTAATTTGGTGGCCCAAAGCACCTTTTCAACAGAATTTTCATCTCCCATTATTTGATAATATGTGCAATTATTTTATTTTAGTGCCTAGATGTAGGCAGGGCTGCTTATATGAATAACTGGTATGAAGGTTGCATGCAAGATAAGAAATGTTTAATAATGATAATTGAAAGAAGCAAAAAACCTCCCGTGTTTGGCAAATTTTTAGATGTGAATTTGAATACATTTGTGACAGTGAGTACTTATTTCTCTTTTTAATCAATGAACGTTCCTTAAATAGGTAATGTTTTTTCATGGCAGTAAAAAGTACAAAATCAATCAATTCTTTATAATATAAAAAATATTTTTTAAATTGTTTAAACAATAGATAAAAAAAAAAATGGTGTCAAATACTTACATAACTTTTTCTAACTCCTTTTAATCAGTTATAAATAAAATGACTAATTTTCTTTAAATTCAAATTTTACATATTTGTCCTACAGTAAATATAGAGGTGGTGGGAGATTAATAACAGCCTACTAATCTTGGCAGGTAGAGAAGTGATGGTTATATTATGACCCAGTAGAGCGCTCTAAAAACACTGAAGATTTAAAATTTAAAATAAAGGCCACACATTCCGCACAACCAACCAAAATAATTTTTTTTTGAAAAAGATTTCAAATAAAATTGATACGTAGTATTTATCTGCGTAATTAGCATACTAAGTTGAAAGGAAATCGTTATAACGTTTACGAGAAAATTTCAAAAAACTCAAAAACCATTCTATAAAGTAGCACATCGGAAAACGGATTTTCTTCAAGTGTGGATTTTCTATCAATGCTTCTTATGTATAATAATATTATGTAGATGGCAAAAACCATATATTATTCTGAAGTGGTACTTTAAAGGAAAGCATAACGCTACTCCCCAACCAAAAATCAATTTTCCCTGGAAAATGTCCCAAATAAAAGTGATAGATATTTTTATGTATACATAACATACGAAGTGTAAAGCAAATTATGAAAAACTGACCAAAAAAAAAATTCATTAAAGTCGCACTTTCACTCACAGTTGATGGACTTTTCCCCGAAATCTTTGTGTCTGATAAGGCGATAGTGCCAAAATGGAATACCAAGTTTGAGCTTCCTGCGACTTTTCGTTTTTGAGATATTCTGTTAACACACGAATCATACTTACAGATAATTCGCTAAAAACATTTTTTTCGCATTCAAGGGGGCACCAAAATGTGTATTTCCGGTGTAAACTCAAATTCGAAAATCTGGCACATCACAATACTTAGACATTACATTGCTTAGTAAGGATTGCGTAATTGATAGTAAGTAAAATTAAAGGTACAATTCCGAACAAGGCTGCAGACTGTAGACCGCAGGCTGCAGACGGCAAACTGCAACGTCAAACCGCAGGCGACACTACTGGTGTATACAATTTTATCTGGTGATGAATTGCATTCAGAACACAACGCCACTGTCGCCTGCAGTCGCGTCACGAGTAGATCGCAGACCGCATCACTGGTCGGGAACCAGTTTTCCTTCCGGCGAGAGAGAGTCAAAATGAATTTTTCAGACGCAGATGAAGAGAAGTTGGATTAACTTAGTAGCTGATTATCGCAATAACCTGGTTAAAGATAACGTTTGAAAAATTATTTAGAAATTGAGCTAAATAAAGACGGTGAAGTTTAGCATAACCAATTGCGGCTTCTTGCCAGGAAATTGTGCCGTTTTCGCTGCAGAAGAAAGCTTTAAGTTTGTCTCTAATTTGAAATGCTTCCATAATCACATCTGTAGCTGGCAGTTGTTTCGGCTCTGGGATATTAAATCTATTGGTTGCAATTTTTTTTCCACATTATTGATTTTTGATTATACCGTTGCCGAAAGTATCAAATGCTATAAATTTATAATTTGCATCTACGATAGCTAATAACACAATTGAGAAGTAGTCCTTATAATTGAAAAACAGCGACCCACTATTTTTGGGAGCAAAAGTCGTTCTCCTCTTCCCCTTCCAACTAAAGACACAAAATTGAATCTACGTTAACGTTTTGAAGTGAATGCAAGCTATTTGTCGCGCGTTCAAAATTGATCCGACCACAGTAGGCAGAGCAGCTGCTGTCTGCGTCTGAAGCCTATCGCTGCAGTTGGTTGCTGCGGTCGAGTTCGGAATTGTACCTTAATCTATGAAGGGCCAAAGCTTGCGCAAGTTGTATTGGGGAGGGGTTAGCATATGATGTGCACGCTGCGATGCCCATCGCTATTTGTTCTGGTCTTTGCTATTTTCATTTTTCAGGTACTGAAGACTGCATTTTCATATTACAATGTACTAAAGGCCTTTGATATCAAATAAATTGGCAAATAACTACAATTCGGTGAATATTATAGCGTATGGATTGCTTATTTTATATCTGTAATACTGAAGATTAGTTAATGTTAGTAATAGCAAGTGTAGAATAGCAATAAGCATGAAATTAATAAAACTATAGCTTAATGTATCTTAATGTGTAAAACTTAAAGGTGATTAGTATTGAATGTAACAGGAAGAAGATATGAATTAAGAATTTTTAAATATAAATTGTTAATAGCAAGTAGCAGTGTATAGGTAGGTGATAACCTCCACTAGTTCTATTTGTGGCAAAAGAAGCTTTATTCAAATCCTTTGAGTTATTTCGTTGATGATTTCTTTTGAAAATAAAAAATTTTAAAAAAGTAGTTTTTTTATTAATTTTTTAAGTAATGCTTACAAAAAAAAACAATAATTGTTTTGTTACTCAGTTTAAAACAATGGGACATTATACTATACAATGACCTGTTTGCATCAAGGTATCGTTGATGCATCAGAATGGCAGAATGTTAATTTTTTATAATAATTTTAAAAGAAAAAACAATGAAGATATGTTTATAGCCTAATCATTTTCGCTTCACTGTATTCCTTTCAAGTGACCTACACCTACTTATGACTAAATGAAAATAGATAAAATTGTGCACTTTAAAGTTAATTATTACTTTTTTTTTAATGACCCAAACTTTCACTTGTTACTAATATTTTATCTTACAATTAGTGATTGTTAAAGAATAATTTGTTCCTTACTGATTACTACACCATTATATATTATTATCAGTTTCATTTTCACTTGCAAAATTGAGAGGAAAGTCACCAAAAAATTAACAATATTACAATAAGTTTTTGTTCTAAATTCATTATAAACTTTAATTGATTACTTCTTTATCCCTAAATCATACAAAAATTTTTGTAGTAAATGGGAACATTTATTTATAAAAGAAATAAAATGATAGTAGTATGAATTAAAAATTACTCGCAATAACAAGATGAATAATTTTATAATTTGAATTCAATTAATTACTTTACATTTGTACTTCTTGGAAAATAAGACCACTGAGAAGTGAGAAATTTTTAAAATTGTAAAAATGAAATCACTAATCAATCCTTCAATAAAAATAATAAATACAAATACATATAGAAATTAAAAGCAAGTGACCATGGATTAAAAAAAAACAAATTTTCGAAAGTTTGTAATTTGTACAATTGTACTATTAATTTGAACTTCAATTTTCAAGTTTGTAAGGAGTCAAACAAAATTATATTTTTATTCTTTTGTGAAAGTTAGATGTCTAGAGGTTAGGGCAAGATCCACAGCAAACTATTAGATCTGTTGGATGTCAGTGTTTGTTAGCAGATTGTAGTAATTTATAAAATAAACAATTTATTTGTGTGTGAGCATGTGGCTGGTGGTGAATTTACCTATGATACCCAATATCCAGTACCAAGTAGTTGTACACTGCAGATCCTATGTGTAGACACTGATAGTGTTCTTGGTATCAACATACGAGTTGTTAAATAAGTGTCTAATTCCACTTTCCCCAAATGGTTTGTTAAGTAAATATCTAAGAAAAAATAATGTTGGTATTTCCCTAGCTATTAAAAAAACAAAATAAAAATCTATTTCGAAACACACCCACATACAACAACAACACTTTTTATTACTGTTAATACAATAATTATATATAAAATTGCAAATTTTATTAATTTGTTCAATCATAAATAGAGCTGTGGTAGAGGTATAAGTACCAGCCCAAGTAGGAAGAGAATTAGTACAATGTAATAACATTGAACCAACCCTATAATATTTGAAAATTTACGCCACTAATTCCGTACACGCACAGTTATCTAAATTAATTTTTACTTTCTCTTACTCCTAGTAAGAGGAAGTATTGTAATCGGTCAAATTGTTTTTTTGTGATAAGCTTAATCTGTGCAGTTACAATTCCATTGTTTAAAGGAAATGGTTATAGTTATTTCAGTAAAATCTCTTCTGAAAGACTCAATTATGGTTAGCCGATTTTCCTCAAATTTGGAATTCTTGCAATGTTTTTATTATATATTAATATCATATAGGTAGCAGAACCATGCATTGTATTGAAGTTGTACTTTAGAGGAAAGCAGAACCACCCCAAAAATCAATTTTCGAGCGGAAAATGTTTCAAATAAAAGTGATAGATATTTATGTGTATAGATAGTACACAATTTTACAGAAAATCGTATGAGCCGTTTTCGAGATAACCTCAAAGACGTACAAATAAAATTCACCGTACTTCTGGTTGATGGATTTGCCCGAAACCTCCGCGGAATACTACCACGACGGAATACCAAGTTTGTACTTCCCAGCGATTTTTCGTTTTTAAGTTATTTTGTCAACTAACACAGAGCCTATTGCCAAAAACACTTTTTTCATACTCACTGGAACTCAAAAGATGTAAATCTGGTGAAAATTATCGAAAATTTGACATGTTCGCTGTAATTATGTCTTAAGATTACTTTGATATATTTTTTTAATCTAGGGATTTGGCACAATAAGCATAATATTTTATCCGTCCTAGCATGCATATTTTTCTGTTCCTGACCAGTTTCGGATTTTCATCCATCCTCAAAGGAAATTCACCAAGTTCACTTCAACTTAAGTTCTTAGTTGTTCAACTTAAGTTGAATTGAACTCACTACACGAACTGGTCAGGAACAGTATAAATATGAATGCTTCGACGGATAAAATACCAGATGTTATCCAACATTGCGGCCCCATCCACACATTTTCCATAAATAAAATATTTAATTTTAAAAGACGTACCCCTCCAGTGTCTTCTTACCACCTGTTTATACTTAAATTTGTATTTGTGTTGCAATAAAATAACATTTTGAGTATGCGCTAGTGCTGCTCTCATTGGTAGTCTAGTGCATAGTTCAGTCTGTACAAAAACTTCAAATTGAGTAGTTTTGTTTTGCATTTGTAATTCACATTGTATTTCTTTTTTCCTTTTAATTTCAACGACCCAGCTAATTACACAAACATTTTTTGGTCCACCGGCTTGATCCAGTATTATTTAGTCAAGAAGGGAAAAGAATTTACATATTCAAGAAATTACAAAAGTCAAAAGGTGAGTCATTCACTTCTACATTTTTTCCTGTATATTTTATCTTTTTTCCATTTTCCTAGTTTTACCGTATTCATTTCTTTGTAATTGGGGTCTGAGAATTCAATAATTATTGCTTCAGTATGGTAGATATTAATTCTTTAATTAGAAAAAGAGGTAAACTTACCAGATTATCAACATTTATTATACATCTCAGTCAAATGATATTGGGCAGTTACAAGCACGGCAAATGTCACTGGGAGATATATTTCAACAATTTGATGACATACAATTTAACATAGAAAGTTTAATTGAAGATGAAAAAAAGGAAGTTAAAGGTGAACATGAACAGAACATAATTCAATTTGAACAACTATATTTTGAAACTTTGGCTAAATATACAAATAAAATCTAGTCAAGTCAATTACAAATATTCCACAAACACAGAAACCCTCGGTAAAGCTTCCTACCATTAACCTACCAACATCTGATGGTAATTATTTAAGTTGGCGATCATTCTCCGGTACTTTTTGTACAGTAGTACATAATGTAGAACATATTCCTAAAGTTACTGAATTCCAAAATCTGAAAAGTTCTTTAAAGGGTGCTGCCGCAGATTTAATAGAGTCACTTACTGTTACAGATTCTAATTATTCTATCGCCTGGGAACTTTTAACAGAACGGTACAAACGAATTATTGTACAATCTCATATCAACGCAATCTTTAATTTACCAAAAATTGAATCATCAAATTCGATCGCATAGTTTCTGGAAAGATATCCTTACATAACTCTCAATCTGTATGTAATAGTCTATTTACAACTTTTCAATCAGAACCTAATATTTACAAAAGTCATAAATTGACTCAAGAAGAGGAGTTATGTGTTAATGTATTTGAAAAAACAGTAAAGAGGGATCAGACAGGTAGATTCATTGTTCAGCTACTTTTCGAAATGACCCTACTTGTGTAGAGGCCACTCTACAAAATTCACTTAAAAGATTTGACAATTTAGAAAAAAGATTTTCTGCACAACCCTTAATGCATGAACAGTATATAAACTTCATGAGAGAGTATGAAAAACTAAACCACATGGAGTTTATCAAACCAGAAGGTTTAAAGAAAGAACCTAAATATTACATACCTCAACATCCAGTATTTAAAGAAAGCACAAATACGCGTAATGTTTGACGCTACCTGTACACCTCCGAATGGCTACTCATTAAATTCTATACTTACGAAAGGACCTATCATTCAAAGCTATCTTCAATTATGCTTAAATTCAGGATGCATAGATTTGCCTTAACCGCAGACATCGCTAAAATGTGTCGCCAAAATTCTAATTTCAAATTCACAAACTAATTTTCAGCGAATTGTCTGGAGGGAATCATCTGATCTATGACAGATCAGATCTTCAGCACTACAAATTATTAACTTTGACGTATGGTACTACCCCAGCCAGTTACATAGAAACAAAATGTCTCTCACAACTAGCAAAGGAATATCAGAATTCATTCCCAATTGCGTCTCATATAATCGAAACTGATTTTTATATAGACGATTTAATGACCGGATCTGACGATTATGAAGAATTGAAAACCGTTCAAAGAGATGTTTCAAAGATTCTTCAAAATGGTTGTTTTACTTTAAGAAAATGGTGCTCCAACTCCAGAGAGATTTTAAATAATATTTCAGCTGATATAAAACATCCTCTTCATGTTGTTGTCATAGGAGCAAGTGAAGGCATAAAAACATTGGGCTTGATTTGGAAACCAATTTTAGGTACCTTTGAATTTAAAATACAGTCTCTACAGCGCACTCACCCTATTTCAGGAAGAGTTCTACTTTCCGATTTGTCCAAAATATTTGATCCTCTAGGATTTCTTACACCACTAATTATTAAAGGTAGAATATTCATATAACAGCTTTGGTTAAACTATCTCGGATGGGACGGTCGCTTACCTTATCAACTAGCAATTAAATGGACCAATTTTTATGAGCAACTTAGTTCATAAGAGGAATTCCAAATACTTCGTCGTTAATAACAGTTAATAACTGTGCACTGTTAAGGTCTAATTCAGGTAGGGTTCGCTGCTTCATAGGGGCTACTCCAAATACTTCGTCGTGCTAAACTTTCATCTAATATTCAATTACATGGTTTTTGTGAGGCAAGCGAAAAGGCTGACGCCGCGTGTGTTTACATTAGGTCATTAGATGAAAATGATATAAACGTTCACTTGCTGTGTGCTAAATCCATAGTAGCTCTATGAAGCACTGTTGCAGATCTAATTCAGATAGGGTTCGCTGTTCATGCATTAAGGGTTGTGCAGAAAATCTTTTTTCTAAATTGTCAAATCTTTTAAGTGAATTTTGTAGAGTGGCCTCTACACAAGTAGGGTCATTTCGAAAAGTAGCTGAACAATGAATCTACCTGTCTGATCCCTCTTTACTGTTTTTTCAAATACATTAACACATAACTCCTCTTCTTGAGTCAATTTATGACTTTTGTAAATATTAGGTTCTGATTGAAAAGTTGTAAATAGACTATTACATACAGATTGAGAGTTATGTAAGGATATTTTTCCAGAAACTATGCGATCGAATTTGATGATTCAATTTTCACCAGATTTACATCTTTTGAGTTCCAGTGAGTATGAAAAAAGTGTTTTTGGCAATAGGCTCTGTGTTAGTTGACAAAATAACTTAAAAACGAAAAATCGCTGGGAAGTACAAACTTGGTATTCCGTCGTGGTAGTATTCCGCGGAGGTTTCGGGCAAATCCATCAACCAGAAGTACGGTGAATTTTATTTGTACGTCTTTGAGGTTATCTCGAAAACGGCTCATACGATTTTCTGTAAAATTGTGTACTATCTATACACATAAATATCTATCACTTTTATTTGAAACATTTTCCGCTCGAAAATTGATTTTTGGGGTGGTTCTGCTTTCCTCTAAAGTACAACTTCAATACAATGCATGGTTCTGCCACCTATATGATATTAATATATAATAAAAACATTGCAAGAATTCCAAATTTGAGGAAAATCGGCTAACCATAATTGAGTCTTTCAGAAGAGGTTTTACTGAAATAACTATAACCATTTCCTTTAAACAATGGAATTGTAACTGCACAGATTAAGCTTATCACAAAAAAACAATTTGACCGATTACAATACTTCCTCTTACTAGGAGTAAGAGAAAGTAAAAATTAATTTAGATAACTGTGCGTGTACGGAATTAGTGGCGTAAATTTTCAAATATTATAGGGTTGGTTCAATGTTATTACATTGTACTAATTCTCTTCCTACTTGGGCTGGTACTTATACCTCTACCACAGCTCTATTTATGATTGAACAAATTAATAAAATTTGCAATTTTATATATAATTATTGTATTAACAGTAATAAAAAGTGTTGTTGTTGTATGTGGGTGTGTTTCGAAATAGATTTTTATTTTGTTTTTTTAATAGCTAGGGAAATACCAACATTATTTTTTCTTAGATATTTACTTAACAAACCATTTGGGGAAAGTGGAATTAGACACTTATTTAACAACTCGTATGTTGATACCAAGAACACTATCAGTGTCTACACATAGGATCTGCAGTGTACAACTACTTGGTACTGGATATTGGGTATCATAGGTAAATTCACCACCAGCCACATGCTCACACACAAATAAATTGTTTATTTTATAAATTACTACAATCTGCTAACAAACACTGACATCCAACAGATCTAATAGTTTGCTGTGGATCTTGCCCTAACTCTAGACATCTAACTTTCACAAAAGAATAAAAATATAATTTTGTTTGACTCCTTACAAACTTGAAACTTGAAGTTCAAATTAATAGTACAATTGTACAAATTACAAACTTTCGAAAATTTGTTTTTTTTTAATCCATGGTCACTTGCTTTTAATTTCTACATGTATTTGTATTTATTATTTTTATTGAAGGATTGATTAGTGATTTCATTTTTACAATTTTAAAAATTTCTCACTTCTTAGTGGTCTTATTTTCCAAGATGTACAATAGAATAGAATAGAAATGTGTTTATTTAGAAAAACATAAAGTTTACATTGATGCAAAATAGAAAAAACAAAATAACACATTGAGACATGGAAAAATCCGTCTGTCGAGGTCTGTGCTAATGAAACAATAAAAATAAAACCATTTTCAAGATAATAAGCAATAAAAATAAAGTTTTTCTTAAATATACTAACTTAAAATAAATGAAATACACATACTCTGGATTTTTGTTTTTATTTACACTTCTGTTTTATATTCATTTTATTTTTTGGGTTTACAAGTTTTTTATATTCATGTTTACTTGTAATTATTATTGATATTTCTGATTTTTATTTCTAATTACCAATTGAATTCCCTTACTAATTCCGCACGATATAAACCAGTTATTTTTACATACATAAGCAGTCGCCCCCAATCAGGACCATTTAGCAAAGTTATAATCTCTTCCTTAGAGTAGCATTTCTTACCTAATTTTACTCTCATTTCTTCTAATATAGTACACTTGCCTCGTGTGTCCTCTTTTTCACGAGAATTACATAAGGGACAAATATCTGCAACATCTTGGCTCCAAGGTTTAGAATTTAAATTAAGTAACTCGGTTCTGCACTTAAATATCCATTTCATGGAAAGCAGATCCAGTTCATCATTTAAATACGGTGCACACCCGCTGGTACTGAGCTGAGAGTATAACATATATTTTGATTGTGAACATTTTTTGAGGTTAAACTCTTTTTCTTTTTTAACTAGGCTTTGCCTAATAGAGAACAACTTGCCTCGCAAATCCGTTATATCATTGACAGAAAATTGTGCACCATAAGTTCCACCTAATTCTAGCCATTCTTGGTACGAATACATTTTTTTCTTTATAACTTCTTTTGCTAAAATAGTAGGCAATCGAAAATCAGGCATTTCCAAAACTTTTAATATGTAATCAAAATGAACTTTTATGGTATAAGAATAAACTGAGGGGATTCCGGTTTCATGGGCTAAGATATAGCTAGGGGCATACCGCGGGAGTGAAAATAGTTTTCTTATAAAAAATCTTTTAACTTTTTCTAATTCCTCAAATTGCTCAAACCCCCACACCTGACTGCCGTAACAAATCACCGCTCGAGTAACTGAATGAAATACTTCTAGTTTAGCAGAGTATGGGACGTCTTTTCTTGACAAAAAATTCTGCCACGTAGTGTTCAAACCCAATTTGGCATGACTAATTCGTTGTGAAAATTGTCTTCCAAGTGATAATTTCGGAGTAACAATCAATCCTAGGTACTTATACTCAGACACAACTTCAAGTGGTTTACCACCTAGACTCCATCTTTCATACCTTGACATCCGACCACCATTCCGGAACACCATAATTTTAGACTTGGCCAAATTAATATTTAACCCCCACATACGGCAGTAGTCATCTAATCTATTTATCATTCTCTGCAGTTTGACTGGTGAGGACGTTAACATGACTACATCATCTGCGTACAGGAGGCATCTAATATTAACTCCAGCAATGTCCATTCCTTCGCCTATATGTTCACATAAATCATTTAAATACAGGGCGAATAATAGCGGGCTAAGCAAGCACCCTTGCCGTAAACCGGTTGTGGTGTCAAAGAAGTCAGTGAGTCCCTCTTTATGCCAAATTGTGACCCTCGTATCGGAATACAAACTTTTTAAAATCCTAATAAATTTGTAAGATAAACCCAGATTGGCTAATTTAAAAAATAGAGCTCGTCTAACGATGCAATCAAAAGCTGCTTTAAAATCTATAAAAAAAAGCATAAACCTTTTGATGTTTTTTTGACAATATGATTTTGATTAAATTGAACAATGTGAAAATGTGATCTACTGTGGAATAGCCAGGGCGGAAGCCCGCCTGAAATTCATTAAGAATGTTATTAGAATTTACCCAGTTCCACAAACGTGTTAATAAAATTCCCGAGGAAAGCTTCGCTACCACGTTAATAAAAGAAATTCCCCGATAATTATTCACTGAGTGCACATCTCCTTTTTTGTGTAAGGGATAGATAACTGATTCCGTGAAGCTTTGAGGACAGCGGCCATTATTATAAAAATTATTAAAAATACCTACTATTTGTATTAGTACATTATCCGGACAATTTTTAAAAAATTCATACGGAATAGAGTCAAGGCCAGGAGCTTTGTTATTATGCGCTTTTCCTAATGTATTTTTTAATTCAGAAAGTGTGATATCTCTATCTAGTTCCTTATTTAACCAATGAGGTTCAGCATAGAGTATTGCCGGAGCTGTTACCACGGGGTTCAACAGTAGGTAGAAATAATTCCTAAATTGTTCCCCAGAAATTTGAGATTCATTAATAAAATTTGTAGTTTTAAATCTTTTTATTAAGTCCCATAAATCTTTAGATTCTTTAATTTTTTTAAATTGTTCTTTTAAAGACTTAAAATATTCATTACGCTTCAAATTACAGATCTCTTTATATTTGCTATTTGCTTCTAAATAAAGTTTTTTTGTGAAATTATTATTCCGCTTTCTAAATATATTTAAGAATCTAAATGATCTTTCCCGATATTTTTTACATTCTGTATCAAACCACTGATGCTTGTTTGGATTAAATTTTTTACAATTACCCAACTGCTTACCGAAATACGCACTCTCAACTATGCTATTAATTATTAAGTTTAATTTTATTTCTGAATTACCCGCTTGTTAAACATTTATTTGGTTAATTTTGTTTTCTAGTTTAGATTTAAAGTGTATTTCATCTTGATGGGTCCAGTGTAATCTGGAAAGCAGTGGGGAGTTAGTGCTATTTAAATACGCAAATTCATTAAATTCCAAAGTAATTTCAATTGGCATATGGTGTGTGTAAGTTTTTGGGAGTACTTTGAAATTGTTAACTCGATTTAAAAAAGACGCAGAGACACAACAAATATCAATTACAGAGCTACCTCTATTAGAAATGTAAGTATACTCTCCATAAGGATCACCCTGAGAACGACCATTTAATATTATTAACTCTGAATCGTCACACATCTCTAAAAAATCTAAGCCTCTTCTATTTAGAACGCTATCTTTTGATTGCCTACTACAATTTAATAAACATTTCTCCTCTGCAATAAAATCAGGTGTAACTTGTCTATCAGCCAAACGTGCATCTATATCTCCCAATAACACACATCTTTTTTCGAACATACTCATTAAGTTAATCAATTTTGCAAAATCATTTTCCCACGAGGAAAAGCTAAGGTATACAGGAACAATATAAAATTTATCGGCAGCAACTTCCACTTCTATTATATCCCAATCCTCTATTTTAACAAATTTACAATGAATATTAAGAGGCAAGGAGCTTCTAATTCCTAACAGTACTCCACCACTAGCCCTACCTTTCGATTTTTAATTCTGATGCACCTACCCACTTTAAATAGAAACCGGGGAAATATTTTTCATACTTGTAACAGTCATTTGGTAACAAAAATGTTTCATAAAGCGCTATAATTTCGTAATTGTTTAAAAAAGCAAAAAAGGAAGAGAACATAAGTTTATTAACTAAGCCACCTATATTATAAGAAAGATAATATTTATATTGGACTTACATTTGTTGACCTGACAGACGGCGTATTTTTATTTACTAAATGATTGTTTATCAGTCTTGTTTACAAAATCCGCTGTCTCACTGCTGCTCTTTGCCTCTGCTCCCTTCTCCTTCCCGCCTTCCCCTTCTTGAGTTACTAATCTTGCTTCTGTAAATTTCTTCTCCAAAGCCGCATCTTCATTCAGCAATTTTTGAATTATATTAGTAAAATCGCCATTTGTTATTTCATTTAACTTTCTTACCCCAATTTCTGAACCAAACATCAGACCTACACCATCTCTCCATTGAAATCTTTGGCTGTTAACAAATAAACTATTGTTCCAAACAGAGATTTGAATTTGAGAATTAAGTTCTTTAATACATTTTCTTAAAAATAGCAGTTTTCTTTTTATCTGTCTTTGCAAAAGTGTGAGGTCTCTTTCAATTGATATATTAGTACCTCTAAGAATTTTAGAGTTTTTTAAAATATGATTTTTCTCCTCTTCTTTGGGAAACTCTGCCAAAATTATTTTTTTACCCATATTTTTATTTCCTAGTACTCTAGCACGATAAATTGTTATATCTTGAGGCAGATTTAATGCACTTACGCAGAATTCTTTAACTTTTTGTACACAACTTTCGGAGGGGCCGACTTCCAAACCTTTTATTATCAAATTGTTTCTCTTTAATTCTCTGTGTGTGAATTCTAATTCTCTCGTTAATTTCTTATTTTATTCACATTGAGCTTTTAGTTCATTCTTCAGAATTAAATTATCATTAGTTAGCCGCTCAATTTGATCAGAGAGAATAGAAAAATCTTCTTTTTTAGTCACATTTTCTAACTTCTTTTCAATTAATTCCTCAAAACATTTCATTAATTGTTTTAAAGTTAGTTTTCCCACTTCAATACTTTCCTTCTCCATCCTAAACTTATCTTTTCTTTTAAATTCTTGATCAATTTCTTCAGGTGAGCTTTGACTTCTATGTCTTTTACCTCTTTCAATTTTTGGGGAAAAGTACTTTTCAGGGTTAAGACTCATTTGAAATTACATATATAAATCATTTCTAAAGACGAAATGACGCATAAGTTTGAATTTCCGAAGCTTATTTGATTAATAAATTTTATAGAATTGTAGATGAAGTACCTTTGATAGTGGTAAGCAATAAAATGGCACTAGCTACTGCTCTTATCTACAGTGACCTTGAGAATCACACCACTACTTTCACCTTACTTCTAGAACAATTCTGCTGCTTGTTCAAAAATGCCACGATTTTTAATCAACTCTTTATATAATTTTTATTAATTACTAACTTATTATGAAAGCTAATAAGATAATTTTTCACAAAAATCCAGATTGTAATTTCTACAACACCTCAGCTTAAAATTAGAACAGTCAAACCACTTTTTCCTACAAAAAAAAGCAAAAATTCGAACTGACTACAGCTACACATCTGAACTGTAACAAAGCACAACACAGACTCCCCAAGAAGTACAAATGTGAAGTAATTAATTGAATTCAAATTATAAAATTATTCATCTTGTTATTGCGAGTAATTTTTAATTCATACTAATATCATTTTATTTCTTTTATAAATAAATGTTCCCATTTACTACAAAAATTTTTGTATGATTTAGGGATAAAGAAGTAATCAATTAAAGTTTATAATGAATTTAGAACAAAAACTTATTGTAATATTGTTAATTTTTTGGTGACTTTCCTCTCAATTTTGCAAGTGAAAATGAAATTGATAATAATATATAATGGTGTAGTAATCAGCAAGGAACAAATTATTCTTTAACAATCTCAAATTGTAAGATAAAATATTAGGAACAAGTGAAAGTTTGGGTCATTAAAAAAAAAGTAATAATTAACTGAAATGAGCAGTACTGGGTCTTTCTAAATGGCTTACATAGGCTAAATAAGCCAACAAATATGGCTTATTTATTGGTACAATCTACAAAGTGATTGTCTTTGGAAAAAATGTGCAAACCAGTTCGGTGATTTAGTTTGAAATAAACTACTTTTCCATTATATTATTTAAATAACCAATTCTCATGTGTTGGCCTAGTGGCAAGCGCATTCGCCTTGTAGCGAGAATTCAAGGTTCGATTTCCTTAGGAGGATAAAGTATTGATCCAACATCAGAAGAAAAAGTGGAGGGCTTCAATTAGTAGCAAAGACCAGAACAAATAGCGATGGGCATCACAGCGTGCTCATCATATGCTACCCCCTCTCCAATAAAACTTGCGCAAGCTTTGGCCCTTCATAGGTTAAGGTACAATTCCGAACTCGACAGCAGCAACCAACTGCAGCGACAGGCTTCAGACGCAGACGGCAGCTGCTCTGCCCACTGCGGTCGGATCAATGTTGAACGCGCGACAAATAGCTTGCATTCACTTCAAAACGTTAACGTAGATTCAATTTTGTGTCTTTTGTTGGAAGAGGAAGAGGAGAATGACTTTTGCTCCCAAAAATAGTGGATCGCTATTTTTCAATTATAAGGACTACTTCTCAATTGTGTTACTAGCTATCGTAGATGCAAATTATAAATTTATAGCATTTGGTACTTTTGGCAAAGAATCTGCTAACGGTATAATCAAAAATCAATAATGTGGAAAAAAAATTGCAACCAATAGATTTAATATCCCAGAGCCGAAACAACTGCCAGCTACAGATGTGATTATGGAAGCATTTCAAATTAGAGACAAACTTAAAGCTTTCTTCTGCAGCGAAAACGGCGCAATTTCCTGGCAAGAAGCCGCAATTGGTTATGGAATAGTTAAGTAGGACTGAATAGTTTATATATGTATACGCATGTGTATCTGTTATGGCCTATTATTTGTTTAAATGTTGTATAATTCATGCCCGAGTAATTTGAATAATTCAGCTACGAAGCGGGGCACTAGTTTGGTACGGTTGTGTTTTGTTGACACTCTAGAAAAATATCGCTTAATTTATAACAATGCCCGGACATTATGATAATGTTAATATTTTTCATTTTGTCAAACGTTTGTTTTATAGCATATGAGTTTCATTTGCTAAAGTAATCCATTTAATTAAAGAAATATAACCTCACCGTCTTTATTTAGCTCAATTTCTAAATAATTTTTCAAACGTTATTTTTAACCAAGTTATTGCGGTAATCAGCAACTAAGTTAATCCAACTTCTCTTCATCTGCATCTGAAAAACTCATTTTGACTCTCTGTCGCCGGCGGTAAAACTGGTTCTCTACCAGTGGTGAGGTCTGCGATCTACTCGTGGCGCGACTGCAGGCGACAGTGGCGTTGTGTTCTGAATGCAATCCATATAAAATCGTATACACCAGTAGCGTTGCCTGCGGTTTGACGTGGCAGATTGCCGTCTGCAGTCTGCAGCCTTGTTCGGAATTGTACCTTTCATTTTACTATCAATTACGCAATCCTTTTTGGTTGGAGGGGAGCATTATGCTTTCTTTTAAAGTACCACTTCAGAATATATGGTTTTTGCCATCTACATAATATTATTACACATAAGAAGCATTGATAGAAAATCTTCATTTGAATAAAATCGGTTTTCCGATATACTACTTTATACAATGGTTTTTGAGTTTTTTGAAATTTCCTCGAAAACGATATAACGATTTCCATTCAACTT
>JAAEAF010009653.1:0-46096 GCA_011037195.1 Triatoma infestans
CAATTTATAAATCAACAAACATAAAAACTATTAATAAAAAAATAAATAAAAGCTATTAGCTCTAATTATAAATTAAACTAAATGGAATATAAGTTATTATACTAAATACTTAATACTTATAATTTCATCAAGTGTACTATATTTGAAAAAAAAAACAATATTTATAACTTGATTTGATTACACCCTGATGTAAATAAAAATTCATTACCTCCTCTTCTTATTGAAACTAATTTTATTGTCTCATACTAATCATGTTTCTCTTTCTTTCCATTCTTAGATTTAATCGATCATTCATTTTTTATATATGTATATAAATATATATACGTACAAATATAATTGCTTTAAATTACCCAATTGACGCCGCATGCACGTGTATCCGATAGGTTCGCTTCTTTCCAATGTATTATAATTTCTAATCACGTAATAGCACCCACCAGTTTAGACAAATTTAAGTTTAAATAATTTCACTGCAATTATTTGTCAGGTATGACACATTTTCTATATTCTTGTCAAATATTAGCAATTTTAAACTAATATTTATTTTTTAAATATATTTGTAGCATGTGGACCATTCATGTAAGTTTATTTTATTCCTAATAAAAACAAAAAAAATGTAAATCCAGTTTTTCAAATTATAATAAGTTTACTTTCATAATTTATAATATAAATTTATGTCGCTTATTTTTTTTTTTTAATTTAAGGCGCGTCAACATCTACGGCCATTGGCAGCCGGATGCCTTCTGAGTGCACTGCCGGCCTCCGGACAGTGTTCTATCGTTACAGACAACACTGTCCATCACCGGAGAGTGCTCTGTAGAGGCTCTTAGGAAGAAAAAAACTAAGGGCAGCACAGCTGGACTCCCTTCCCTTACTTATTATTTGAAAATTACTCGTTTTATTACAATCATGTACACTTTCAAAAATTCCATACTTCATTCAATTTATATTTTAGATTATTTTGTATTCGCTGAATATTATCTGACCGAATCTGATATTTACCTAGTCCTGCCAGATAAAGATAGGAAATAAAACTCAACAGTTTGAAATGAAAGAAAATTTTTATTTGGGAACGAACAGTAATATCCTCAAGAACAATTAAATAATATACATTCAAAATGTCCACTCTAGCCTTATTGCACGCTTTTTTAAGTCTCTTTGGCTAATCATCGAATCAAATTTCGCAGAATTTCGCACTAAAGACTCTTTTAGGCTGTTCAGAATTGAATGTTGTCTATGACAAGTCATTCTCCCAAGATGTGATCATATAGTAGTCCAGGGGATTAAGGTCTGCCCTTCCTGAAGCCTACTTTTTGCCACTCAGGAACATTCACACTTAGCCACCGTTGGGTGGACCATGTTTTAGGCAGGTGCTGAAACACCCTAGACTATTTGAAAATTAAATTCTGATTCGGAGGTTGTAAAATGATTTCTAACAATACCTTCTGGTAATTCATCGTACAAGTTTTAACAACGTTTTTCACGAATGGGTTGTTAATCCCTCATAGTTCACTCCCCCTACCAAACCATAACGGAACTCAGATGATGCCCTCTTTCAATTCTACCATTCACTTCCTAAGCTTCTCTAGAGCTGGGTGCATATAACTATTTTTGCATACACCCTCTCTTTTTTCCGCTTACTTATTACTTACTCCCTGGCTCTACAGGTCGGGGTGACCCTTGGCCTTACGAACTATCCCTCTCCAATTCTCTCTATCCATGGCCGCCCTCATCCAGTTCCTCACTCCCAGTGTCCTGACATCCCTGTCCACTTCATCTTTCCATCTACTTCTTGGTCGCCCTCTTCTTGTTTTCCTATCAACTACTTTAGCCTCCAACGTCTTTTAGGCATTCTCGTTTCATCCATCCGTATGCCGTGACCAGCCCAAAGCAGTCTTCCAGCTTTTATAAAGTTAATTATATCTTCATTCTCTAGTATCTGCTCAATTTCTTGATTGTTTCTTATTTTTCATCGACCATTGATACGTCTTATTATTTTTGCTCTCAAAGGCTTTCAGCTTCTGAACATAGTCTGCTGGCAGAAACCAGGTTTCTGCGCCATAAGTAATCACTGACCTGATCAGTGTTTTATAAAGTTTAATTTTAGTTTTTCTAGAAATCAACTGGGATCTAAAAAGTTTAACATTAGCAAAATATGCTCTATTTTCAGCCATCAGTCTTCTTTCAATTTCGGCCTAACTTTGTTTTCATTATTGACGGAAGATCCCAGTTATGAGAGAAGGAAGATACTTTTTCAAATGTGAAGCCTCGTAATTTAATACTAGTCATTCTGCTATTACCTGTCTTTGAGGACGTTAGCATATATTTGGTTTTATTTTCATTTATTATAAGCCCTACTTTCTGGCCGTTAGAAAAAATTAGTTGGAATGCTTCGTTTAGTGTTGACCCACTTTTAGCCATGATCACCAAGTCATCGGCATACGCGCATATACTTGCCAGGTTTTATCAAACATCGTCCCAGATTTAATTGCATTCTTCACTACAGTATGGAGAGCCACATTAAAAAGCGCGGCTGACAGGGCATCTCTTTACCTTACGCCAAATAGTACGTCGAAAGGATCTTCGACTCTATGGACCTTAGGTATGCTAAAAAAAAATTTCCAGTGTATTATTCTGAGATATACTCGCAGGAATGTTAAGAACCATAAACAAAATTTAATTTACTTCCCCGGAAGAAGTTCGTCCAGAAATGGTCACTTTTTGTTGTTCAGTTGTTCATTTAAATATCTCACAGTTCTTACATTCTCTTCACTTTTGTTATAGAGGCATTTCATATTATAGCACTGTACTGTGAATCTCTGCAGTATTTAATCAATTAATTAATTTTAACAAAAATGATAAATATTTTGCAGACAGCAACTGTTTATGGATTTTTTTTCGTATCGTAAATAAAATTGAACATAGTTTGTTTATTGTTTTTTTTTGCTACAAACTTTCTTTTGAAGATAAATAAAACATCTATAATTCATAAACTTTACACAAAACAAAACTAGAAATACAACATACTTTACCAAGAATGGCACTTATTTTTAATCAAATTTATCCAAACTTGAGAGAAAAGCTTAATTTTGTAAAAGAAAATTGAAAATACTTTTAAAATTTACAAGAAACAAGAAAATAAAAAAAATTCAGTCTCTTCCCTTTACTTTGGCATCTTCTATATTTCTTAGAAAATGTATATTTATTGGAAATATTTTTTTGAATTAAACTTTCTTGGCAAAATCAGTGTTGTTTTTCACCAAAGTGAAAGGACTCGTTCTTTCCAATTAGTAGGAAGTAGCCTTTACACCCTTTTATCAACATCCCTTGGTATTTCTTGTAATGGTTTCAATTTTCTTGTGAAAAATGGAATGTTCTGTAATTAATTTTATATTTAACCCAATGCTATGGATGATATATATATATTTTGTTGTTTTGCTCTCGCAAGAAGGCGTGAAAAATAAAAAATCTTTTTTGTAATACTCACAAGACATTCCATTAAAATGAAGTTAATACAATTATTGTAAAATTCACAAATTGTTTTTGACTTAGAAATTTTAACTCAGTTACCGCAACATTATTATAGAAGTAATCGGGGTGTATAAATAGCTACCCAAGGCAAATAGTAGAAGTGAGTACAATCCTATTACACACGACACCCCAAATAATATTGCATTAACCAAAATAATATTACAAATTTATTAAATTAAAGAGGATTTTTCAAGGACCCCTCTAAGTATTTGTTCCAGAAAAATGTTTCAAATACAAAAAAAAAAATCTGGTGTGAAACACTCACACAACTTTCTCTTACTCCTGTTCACAAAATTATAATGTACAAATTTTAGGGTTTGTATACTAAATTTAACGAAATTCGTCGAAAACTGAAAAACTGTACAGTAAAGCGCCTTCCGGTTTACCTACTTTTCTTGAAACTCGGATTTTGGCCTCTATTTCATCTAATTAATTTTGTTTGGATGATGAATTGTATTATCAACTGTTGTAGCACTTTAGAGAAAAACAAACCTCCCATCCCGCTCCCTTAAAAGTGCCCTTAAATGCAATTTTCCCAGAGAAATGTTTTAAATAAAAGTTGTAGATCTTTGCATGCTTAGTTTATATACGAAGTTTCAAAAAAATCGTCAGAGCCATTTTTGAGAAAATTGCGAACAAGTGAATAAATCATTTAGTAAAGTGGTAAAGTAAACGCACTTTCGGTTATCCGATTTTTTTCAAACTCGGAATTTCAACAACATATTTAATTCTAATTAACATTATTTAGATGACAGAATTGTGAAATAAACTGAAATAGCACTTTAGATGAAAACCTAACCCCACCCCTCCCCCAAAAGTGCCCTTCAGAGCATTTTCCCGGAGAAATGTTTCAAATAAAAGTTGTAGCTCTTTATTGTGTGGTTGATGTTTCGAGTTTAAAGAAAATCGTCGGAGCCATTTTTGAGAAAATCGCAAAAAAGTAAAAAATCTAACTAGTAAAGTGGTACTTCCGGTTGAGGAATTTTGACAGATAACGTACTGCCGATTCCTGGTGATACCTAAACGGAATATCAAGTTTCAACTTTCTACGGTAATTTGTTTTTGAGCTATGCTGTTCACATACATACTACATACCACACACACATACACACACAGACCATTTGCTAAAAACCTCTTTTTTGGACTCAGGGTCCTTGAAACGGATTTTTCCAGTGAAAACTCGATATCGAAAATTTGACACGATTACAATACTTCCTCTTACTAGGAGTAAGAGAAAGTAAAATTAAAAATGATACATTTATATCTGTGCAGTTAACTTTCCAAATCAATATGGCCGTTTCCAAAGAAATTAAAGAAGAAATCTCCTATTCCATAAAGTTGCACTTCAAGTTACACGATTTTATTCAAATTTGAAACTATAGCTATAAATTCTTAAGGTATTTTAAAATTATATAGTTGGTAGAACCATGCATTTTACTGAACTGTTACTTTGCCAATCCCCCACCCCCATAATCTCCAAAAAAAAAAAAAATCAAATCTCAGAAACAAATTTCAAATAAAAATAGTAGGCTTTTTTGCGTGTAAATAGTATACGAAGTTTAAAGAACATTGTTTGAACTGTTTTCGAAAAAATCGGGAAAAACTAAAAAAAAAAAAAAATTATTGTGCAGTACACTTATATTTCCGGTTGGTCTCATTTTTATCGAAACCTTCGAATCTGATGCAATAGTGGTGGTACCCTTAAAGGGATCACCACGTGTTTAAGCTTTCTATGATTTTTCTTTTTTGAGGTTTATTTTGGTTTTTACACAAACATTACAGTCACATGTACACAAACACACATACTAATCGTCATTCCCCTCCACACACTCTAGGGAGCTCAAAACGCGTATTTCCTGGTAAAATTGAATTTCCAAAAATTGATATATTCACCATACTTTCTCTTATAGAGTTTCAGACATTCTCTTAGAGAGTTAAAGACAGTAAAAAAGAAAGCCTATAATGAGAATTAAAACCCAACTTCAAATGAAATAATCTAATGACCACAGTAAACTGTAAATGCTTAAATATTACCCCTGCTTAATACTAATATTTTTAGAATTTTTCAACAAATTTCATGTTTTTGAATTAGAAACTCAGTTTCGTGATTCTCTCTACATAATATTCATATTTTCGGCGCACAGTTGGAATAACGCGTACCATATTATTTAGACGAAAATACCTTTATCATTTTTTTTACAATTATTTTTTAATAATAAATGAAACATTAATTGGCTGTAGAACATTAATTAATATAACGATTAAAACAATATTAAAAAGAATATTGTCCCAGGCAAATTCTATGCTCTCTTGAATATATTTTTTTATATAGGTATATATTATTTATAATTATTAACTAAGAGTAATTAATTCCAAGCGTTATACTTTTTACATATATTTTGTATATATATTTAAGAAATATAAAGCGGCATTGTTTTATATTATATTAATTGATTTAATTTGTATAATCTTTAAAATTATTAAATTATATAATAATTGATTTGCATATTTTTTAAATAATAATGAAATAAAAAAAAAAAAAATTATTTTTCATTATTAAATTAAAATTATTTTCTAAACATTAATAATTCATGTTATTTATATAAATAATTTTATGAAAATATTTATTTCATTAACATTTTGTTTTTTTTTTAATTAATTTTTCTTTATTTATAAGAGGAGGAGATGAAATGATCTTGATTGATCTTCGAATTTTTCAAGGATGTACTTGAAGATTCTTTTTTTCAAATTAAGTATTTGATATATTTTACAATTATGGAGACGGGTGTTGGTGTAGTGGTTATGAGTATAGCCTTGTAACCGGGAGATCCCCAGTTCGAGTCCCGCGTATTATTGCTAAATTTTTATATTCGTTTAAAACAGGTTAATGCTAAAGTAGATGCTTCCGCTCCTGTCCACGACACCTAATGTGGTAGTTGGACGATAAGCAGACCTGCAAAAATAGGCGGCAATTACTTTACTTTACTTTTACAGATATCGAAAGGAGACATGAAAGGAAGTTTTCAATAATTATAATTAATCATACGCTCAACCGGAAATTACTATTTACCAATTTAACTTTTTTTTTTCTAAAAATGACTTCAACAATTCCTTAATCATGGAATATTTATTGCCCAATCAAAATATTTCATTTGTAATTGTAACATTTATTCGGGAAAATTTATATACACTTAAGAGAGTTGTGGTTAAAATAAGCTTTCCTTTGAAGTGTTTATTTAAAATTATATGGTTCAGATGGTAAAACTTAAAGCTCAATTAAATGTGTTTTGCAAATATAGCGAAATTGAATAACTTGAAATTTAAGAACTCGTGTGGTAGAGGTTATTGAATGAAGTCCCTAATGCGTGACGATTATAAATTAAATTTATCTCCACTTGAATATTTAGTTGCATTTTTTTTTTTAAATAAAATCAAATCAAAGAAATGGAATAAAAATCCATATAAAATGAGGTCCATGATTTTGTGAATTGTTTTTATTTTGGAATTCCAATCCTAGTTTTTTATATTTTTTCAATTTTTCATATTTTGCTTGATGTCCTCCAATCACTTATTTATTTCAATTCATAAATATGAGGGAGGGTAAGAGAGAGCGACATAAAATAATAATAAAAACAATATATATATATATACATAGGTATGTATACATAAACATCGTCATTTATATATTTCTCCTTGGGTAACAGGAAATCGCGTAATTAAACATATCCGGTTATGAGTTACATGTGGGGAGGGGGCAGTTTATGTTGTTTAGATGTTTATTGCACCTGGTCCTTTTTTTTTTTGTTTTCTTAACTACAATTACTTTTCAAAGAGATCCCTTTGTATTTTTATGGTGTCATATCTTGTGTGCATTGTCTACATTTATCTGTTACTGTTTATAAACTACCTTAGTTTATAATAATGATACGGTATAATATTGTAGAGAGATATTAGTGTTTGCCATTATTGATGGCATTTTTTTCATAAATTAAATCAACCTCCCATTTGCTTAATATTTAAATTTAATAAAATTATATCAACGTAGATTGCAAGGAAAATATTAACAGCATTAGAGATATGGTATTTCTACAATGTACAATACATTTCTTCCTATATTCGACCTATATTTATTTTCCCATATTTATCCTATATTTATTTTAATATTTATCTAATGACACAAAAAAAAAATTGTCGAAAATTGACTTGAATTTAATTTTGATTAAATTGTACTCTGTTCATTTATAATTCATACTTTAGGTATATTAAATATTAACAAAGATATTTCAATTTTTCTGCTTTTAAAATTCATATAGATAGCCTTGGTTGCATTCATTCGTATTTTATCAAAATTTTTCAAAAAATAGAAATAAAATATCAGCTGCATTAAATGAGTCTAAAAAAGGAGAGGGTTATACTATTAGTTACTTTTATTTTTAACCTAGCGTAATTAAATTCGCCATACAAAAGCTGGATTCAATAGTTGCATTAGCAGCCTCATCAAGACGCCACCACGTGCCTCGAAGCGCATGTCACTACAATAAATTGGCGAATGGGCTTCAATTTCGACAGCTAATCTCCCACCTAGGAGCGAAACTGAAATAATCTGAAGGTTTGTTCAGTTTCAGTCCTCAGATAAACTTAAGGAGCAAAGTCAATCGCCACATCAATTGTTACTAATTAATAATTCTTAGCCTTGAAAGAGTCGCCAAGCTACTAGCTACACTAGTTAAAGCACCGCTTGAACAAGCAAGAGTTCTAACTGATGACATCACTCTCCAAGCGAGTCACAACAGCCAACACGACGCTTTCTACATTTCCCTTCTGCAGCTACATCCGTATTCGCTCTTTCACTCTACCCTCTTTATATTCTTCTCTCTTTGAAGATGATGTGGATCTAGGGTAAATAGATAAACAGGTGTTGACAAATCAAATCTCGAGCTGTATATCTCAGTATTGCGAAACTTATCATAGAGAATTATGCTCACTTCTACTAACTTCCTCTAATAAACAAACAAACAAAAAATATTTGTTTTTCAGTAGTGAGAAAAGTAATTTCAGTGTTGCCACCTTTTATTTAACAAATTTTAAGGTTCGGATAAAATTGTTAAAATATATTAAATTAAATTATTGTAAACGTTATTAAATTAAATATTTACAATAAAATTGTTAAAATCAATATAACAATATCAACAAAGATAAAATTATATTAAATCTGTCAAGTTAAATCCAACCACAAGTATTCGTGCACTTGCTTCAGAACTGGCAGTGACTAAAGACACCGGCAGCCCAATTCCATACTACAGGAAAGGTAAAAAGGAGAGTTGAATATTGCCGCATGAACTTATATCGCAACAGGCCACCGCCAGAAAAATGGATACTCACCAACTTCTCTTAAAAAATCCATCTGACCTGCCTTTTATAAAAGAATCGCAATCCACATCTACGTGTGATTTGAAGTAGATTGACTGGCGAAATCCTGAGAGACAATTATTGGATCGCGGTCAAACGGTATTTTCAGTTGATGCGAGAAGGCAATTTGAAAGAAAGACCGATGTTGTGCGTTTTCTAAAAGTGTAAAGCAGTAATTCATCACGAATTCGTTCCCGATGGACTTACCATCTACTGTCAACAAGCTTCCAAGCTTTGGTCAGACGTAAACAAGTTTTGTTCCAGTAAGATAACGCTCGGCCACGTACCTTAAACTTGTAGAACTTGATGGCATTGAACTTATTTCACCCCCACCCTGTAGTCCAGACTTAGCTCCATCCGACTTCCATTTGTTTCGGTCCTTGGCCCACGTTCTTTGCGGGAGAAAATTTTATAACGTCACCGAAATTGAAACTGGAATGCAGAAGTTTTTTGATTCCAAGCCTAAGGAATAGTATCAGCGTGGGATCCAACAGCTGGCAGAAAGTTGGATTACAACAGTCAGTTACAATGGGCTATATTTGGACTAGTAACGCGGACTAACTAGCGGACGCGGACGCGGACTAGTAAATGGACTAGTAACGCGGAGATCACGGGTTCGAATCCAGCCGTGCTTACCCTTATATTTTCTCCACCATCAGACTAATAAACAGACTACGAATAGGATCAGGGGGTAGATAGAGGTGAGGGGAAAGAAGAAAAGAAGCCCGCAATCGACAGCTAAAGCATGGATGGAAAGTCTCTGGTGTAGTAAGCAGTGTAAAGGGAGACATGTACCAAACACTCGAGGAAGGAGTGCACGAGAGGATACGGGAGCAAAATGACCAAAGATGTGAGACGCCTGAAAATATAAAAAAAAAAAAAAAAAATGAAAGTTGTGATAGGAAGCCAGGTGTGTTGCTGTAGTGGATGTTTCGCGACTGTAATGACAGGTAAACCATAATACTGGGGGGGTGGGGGTGGGAGGGGGGTGGGGGGGGGGGGGGGGGGGGCGGGAGAACCGGGAGAACATGACAGAGGACGAGAAAGTGGGGAGGGGCAGGGCAAAGGAAAAAGAAAAAACTATTAAAACATAGACAGCTTCTCCAGTAGTATGTCCTTTCTATCGTTGTAATATTTGAAACAAAATTAAATACTATAACTCAAACCAGTTTTAATACGTCCTGGTGTTGGTTGTTGTATGTAGCGTACGGCTATAAATTAGAATTGTTGCAGAGGCCTTGTGTGTGACCCGTACGGGGCCGTTAAATTCAATGGGCCCATTTAAATTGTAACGAGCATACTCTCCCCCATACCCCTGTCACTTATAGCCAGCCTGCCTTCGGACACTGTTACACTGACTCCGCTTGCCCGCCAGCCGCCCGTCACAAGTTAACTACAAACAAGATTTCGCATACAAGATATGAAAAAGTGGGAGGGGTATCACGCGCATATTACACGACCCCTTCAAATACATACACATACACACTCTCACATTGTTGTTTGTGTACTTGTTGTCAAATGACTCTCTATAAAATGCAATACTTTAAGCGTTTTCCGGTAGCTTTTTTTTTGTTTTTTTTTTTAAATATAAAATCATCCAGTTTGAAAAATACGATTTCCACGTGTTTGTCTCACACTCCTTCCGCTTGGAGAATGCCCTTTACCAACACGATCAAGTCTTGGATAATTTGTTAAATGGTGGCGACATTTTATTGGAAATATCTCAGAGTGAGAAAGAAGGGGGGAATTCAGTGGTTTTTACGGTTGATGCTAGGGATCTGGGGTAGAAATAAATTACACCCATGACTTACAAATTTTTTATTTTTTATTTTTTTGTCAACAACTCTACAGCATTTCGTGCCATTTCTCCACTAACAATTCCCTCCAACCTAATCATCTTGTCGAGCCAAATACCTCCTTCTTCTAGTTGACTAGGTCACAAAATGGACATAGTGTGTACAGTGTTTTACATGTAATATATGTGGAATATATGTTTGTGTGCCTGTATATGTGTGTTCTGTAGGACGATGTAGCTCTTCCAATTAAGAGGAAAGATAATTTTCAAAATGAAAGCATTTCTGAAAGCTATATGTGTATGCGAGATCTAAATTTACGGTTCTGTTTACATATACCTATTTAACGCGTTATAAATTGATAAGAGGGGTTATGGGGACGTGGGTGGAACAAGTTTTGCCTAGTGGCTTTCCTCGTTGCAAAACTTGCCCTTTCCGTAAATGAGGAATTATGGAACTAGGGAAATACCCCAGTTCCTAATTATTGTGTTTCCCCTCGTTTCACATACATTTATTTTACACACATACATACAAGACAGTTCTCCCACGCATTTATTATATTTCCTATAATATATGTTTTCACTTCATACTTTAAAATTATAATATATTATTCTTTATAATATATTAGTTAAAAGTTTTTTGTTTTCATCTGTTCATTTATTCATACTAAAATTTATTTATCGTAATAAAATTCTTATATTTAATGAAATTTATTAATTTAATCTAAACATTGGATTATACTATTATGATATACTTATTGTGGTTCGGGTCCGCAGAGTTGGAAATCATGAGAGATTTGTTTCCGTTATAGCCTGCTTCATTTTGGGGACCTATCACACTGTTTGTCAAAACATATTGGTGATGGGCAAACGCCCGAAACCGGTCGATTACCACAAAATGAAACAGGTTGTAACGAATGCTTATATTTGTAGGAATTTTAACTGCATATGAAAACTAAATCATTCTTAACACTAGAGAAAGACAGAGTTTGTGAAACTCCAATTGAGATGCTACAAAATAGAACTAAAGCGATCGCAGTGGTGTAGGCTTTATAGCCAGTCCCTACAGGACTTCAAATTTCAGTGGGGGGGGATGTTGATTTGTGGTGGGTTCTAAGGGATTGAAATTTTAGGCTTTTTCAATATTTCTTTCAGTACTATCTCCATTTTTTTTTAATTCCTTCCAGTTTTCGCGAAGCATTTTCTTTAAACGTTAAATTTTGCTCATTTGCTCAGCATAATGTGACGTAGTGGATAGATAAAAAGTAACCTACTAAACCCAAGCAGAGGGCAGAGTGAAGAGTGCGCGAATAATATTGAACCTATCCTACATATTTTGAAATTTAGCGCCACCAATTCCACAAAACTATTGATTAAAAAAATAATTTTTTTTTTTTTACTAGTTTCAAGTAAAAGTGATAATTTTATGTGTTTTCGGGAAATTCCCAAAAAACTAAAAAAACAAAAACCTATTCATTAAAGTCACACTTCTGGTCAGCTGATTTTCTTCAAATTTGGAATAGTTGGAATGCTTCAAATGAATATTAATATTTTGTTAGTGGTAGTGCAGAGATATTTTCGGTGATAGCCAGCCAGATAGCGTCTGATTCATTTTGTGGTCTACGAAACCGGTTTCGGGCGTACGCCCATCATCAGGATGTCTTGAATAAACTGTGTGATTGCACAAACCAAAATCAGATTATATTCTAATCAGACTATAAAGTGTATAATATGATTTTGCTTGGTTATCATCTTGTTTATTAAATACATCCTGATGATGGGCAAACGCCCGAAACCGGTCGATTACCACAAAATGAAGCAGGCTATCAAGGAAAATGTCTCTGATGATAGTGACCATACATTGAGTTAAGCTGGAGGTACGCATTGCGAAGCCCCTCGGTGGATACTCTACGGTTTTCCAGGCTGAAGTATATGCAATAAAGATCTGTGCTGAGGAGAATTTGCGTATGGGCTCTAGGAATAGAGAGATATGCATCTTCTCGGACAGCCAGGCTGCGTTGAATGCACTTCGGGCAGTTCAGAATTACCTCTTCCCTGGTCAGGGAGTGTAGAGCTTCCCTGGACGTATTATTCCGGCACAACAAAGTCCGGCTAGTATGGGTGCCGGGGCATAAAGGGATTAAAGGGTAACGAAATAGCCGACCAACTGGCCAGGGAGGGAACGAATACTCCCTTCTTGGGCCGGAACTTGACCTGAGAACAGTCAAAAGCATGGCGAGGGCGCCTCTGAGAGAATGGACTCGGAGAGAGCATAATCGTCACTGGTGACGAAGTACTACCCTTGGTCTAAGCAGGTATCAGATTTCTCTGATAATGGACCTGTTTACTGGGTATGGTAGGTTCAAGAAACATCTGCACAAGGTGGGATTGGTGGGTGAAGAGCCTTTGTGCAGACTGTGTCGAAGAGGAGACGGCCTCTCACCTGCTGTTTGATTGCGTTGCAATCGGCAGATTCCGGTACGAGATCTTCGGCACGTTGAGACCGGAGGAAATCGTACTCCAAAAAGGACTAGTGGGGAAGGTTCTGGACCTCATGAAGAGGGGGGCTTCCTCTACTAGGTTTCGAGGGGGTGGCACAATAAGCCTCAATGGGAGGTTGCAGTGCCTGGGTTTGAGTCCCCCCCCTGCATCATTCTAATTCTAACCATACATTGAATTGAAGTAGCGGTTCAGAGAAAAGTTTTACGCTACTCTGTCCCTAAAAATAAATTTTTCATGGGAGAATGTTTCAAATAAAAGTGATAGGTATAGTATGTACGTAGCTGAAAGAAAATTGTTGATGCCGTTTTTGAGAAAATCGGGAAAAACTAAAATAAAAACAATCAGTATAGTCGTAAATTTTGGTTGATGAATTTTGCCAGAACCAGTGGTATCAGATGCGGTGGTATTAGCTGGACGGAATACCAAATTTGAGCTTCCTGCGGCTTTTCGTTTTTTTGAGATATCACACACATAGACCATTCGCTAAAATCACTTCTTTTTTTTTTAACGCAGGGGACCTCAAAAATAAGTGTTTCCGATAAAAACTAAATTTAGAAAATTTGGCACGAAAATTTGGTACCAAGAGTAAGAGAAAGTAACAATAATGAGGAAAATTGACTTGTTTGGCTTGTACATATTAATGCGAAATGTTCGTATTGAATCTTCTATTGACAAGTAATGAATATCGAATTTTGCCAACCTGATATTTTATAAGTTTTTAGATATGGGCGTTTAGTAGCTTAGAGCTTTATGAGACTAAAAAGCTCCAAATATTGAATTTTGTGTCCTAAAAAAGAATACATAATTTTAATTATTTTTTGTTTTGTTTAAACATATATTTAAAATTGTGCCACATTGACTTTTAAGGTGTAACAACGCTGAAGAGGTTCATTGCAACATGGGCGAAACTCGGTTTTTAGCAAACTACTGACGCGATCACAACCCGGAAACTCAAGTGTTTTTCATGAAAATGGCCTCGGAAACATAAAAGATCATATTATATATTTAGCAGTTATTTAGTCGTATTTAGAATTGTGGAAAGTGTTTGCGAATTGAACTACTAACATAATTGTGACATTAATAGTTGTGCCAGTACTCATGGGGAAGGAACTTTTAAGGTTGAAAAGGAATGACCAGAGATTGTGGCCCATATTGTATATATGTATATAGAGAGACAAGCCATACAGACAGACACATACACACATGTTTGTAAGGGAATAGTGAGTGTGGCAGGATCGACCCCACAATTCAACACCTCTCTTACACCCTCACACTGTCTCCTTTCTCTCTCTCTCTACACGCACACAGTGTACAAACACTATAGACTACTCTCTACACTGTCCCCTCCCCCCACTGACCTCACAACCAGAACAGCTTTACCCATGGCCTATCACCTTAACAACACCCCTTTAAGCTGGAAACCCTGTGTTATCCATTTGTATCCAGATTTGCGACCACTTTACCTTAAACTGTATTCACTCCTCTACTTAAACTATTACGAATTTCCTGCCGTTTTATCTAATTTAATTGTTTTCAATTACTTTCACAGTTTTTCTCTTTATAAGGCAATTTGTTGTTGTTTTTTTTAATTGTTATAATGAAATCTATATATTTAAAAATTCAGCATCCGTATGTTTGTGGCCGCAAAACTCGAAAAGTAGTCGATCGATTGCCTTGAAATTTTTACACAACGTTACATTTCTATATAACCGTGTTTATATATACTTTTTACTCCGAAGTTCCCACGGAAACGGGGACTTCTCCGAGCGTTTCGCAAGGTTGGCAGAAATAGGCAGACTCAGACACTTTGCGATGGTGGCTCACTCTCTGGACCTCTTTCTCAACTACTTATAAGTACCTCTATTCCGAAGTTCCCACGGAAACGGGAAATTCCAAGCCAAAATACGTTCAAACGTCCATATTGCGTTAGCACTTGCTTCTTCAGGTATTGCTGCTACGTTGTTGGAAGGAGGTAGAACAGCGCATTTAGCTCTTAAACTCTCATGACTTAAACATGCACTTCTCAGAAAACCCAACATGTAACATTTCTAAAACATCAGGAATGGGAAAATCGTTTTTCGGGCGTGCAAAATCATTATATGGGATGAGTGTACAATGGCTTATAAGAAGTCATTGGATGCATTAGACCATACATTGAAAGACTTCGAAATAATCAGGTTCCATTTGGTGGAGCATTGGTGTTACCAGCCGGTGACTTCAGGCAAACGCTTCCAGTGATACCTCGCTCAACAGCAGCTGATAAATTGCATGCCTGCTTGAAATATTCAACTCTTTGGAGCACAGTAAAAAAAAATTATTTAACAACGAATATGAGAGTTCAACTTCAAAACGATCCAACAGCTGCCATATTTTCAAGACAAATACTCGAACTAGGTAACGGCACTGCTCCTGCAAATCCGGAAACGGGAAAAATCACCTTCCCGTCTAAATTTTGCAACATTGTATATTCAAAAGAAGAATTAGTAGACAGGGTATTCCAAAGCATCGAAACAAATTATCAAAATCACGCATGGTTAAGCCTAAAAATCAGACTGAGACACAGCGAAGCGTGATCGGGTTAGCTAGTAATATATAAAATGCAAATGATTGAAACAATCATTGCAGAGAATAAAATGATTTAGAAATAAATGTTAAAGTTACATTATTATCGATTTTTATGTTTTATCCAAGAATAATAATGTCTTTGTAAGTTTTATATTTGTTTGACCTTCCATCGGTTCATTTCGGAAATCTTCAAAATAACACATTTGACAATTAAAATTAGTGTACCTTTAATATGCACATGTGGATTTATCTTTCATACCCATAATTCAAATAGTGAAGGTTACAATGTTTGTTAATTTCTTAATTAAAATCAAAATCTATTATAAAAATCTGGTGTAACATTCATATGATTTTTTTTTTTCTTACTCTAATTAATAATCAAAGTTAATTTTCTTTAAAATTACAACGTTTAAAATGTTTTTAGTTTTGCTGGTCTTAAAAAATGGTGGTGGCGATTTTGCTTGTATATCGGAGCGGTCTTATGTACAACGTTCTATATCAAAACCAATAAAAAACTTTTGCAAATTTATATTTAAACTAACTGACAGACTCCCCCCTCCCCAATACCCCTCTAATATCAGTTTTTCAGCAAATTTTTTCAAATAAATGTGATACGTTTCTATCTATGCAGCAAGCATTGCAGGTTTACATAACCCACAGTGTAACCGTTTTTGAGAAAAATTTCAAATAACTACTCTGTAAAGTACACTTCCTAATATCAATTTTCTTCAACAGAGACATTTTCGGGTCATCGACCTGTTTCGGTCGTTCGCCCATCTTCAGGATGCGTTTTCAGACAAAGGTGAACATACAACTTGATAAAATAATATAATAAAGACTTATTGTTACTTCTGAAAAATACAAGGATAAAAAAACAAAGTAGTTCGGCTTGGAATATCCGTCACCGGGGTCGATATTACATTCATAAATTCATATGTACATAATAAGATAAAATAAGGCAAAAAAAACAATGTGTAAACAGAAAAAGAAGTGGCATAAATAGAAAGAAAAAAAAAAATAACCAAAATAAAATAGCTATTGAGAACACAAAAATTATAGGTAAATACCACAGTTTGGAAATTACATTCACTGTTTAGAAATTATATTATTAGGAATACATGTTTAGAAATTAAATTCTTGTATAACCTGATACCGATACGACCAGGCCTGGCGAGCATTGAAAATCTTCCTCCCAAGAGCTACAATTTAGGTATATTGGTATAATAAACAAATTAAGAGATAAAACTTTAATGTGAAATACTTAATTAGATGTTTATTATTAATTAGTGAGAAGTGAACTAAGTTTCTTGGTATGCTAGACTTTATGCCAAGTAGCATACCACCAATTCTTCGCTCGACCACACCGGCAGTTTTTCGCGTTCGCGAGACCACACCGGCAGTTTTACAGACGAAATTAAATTCTGGGAAATATTTATTATATGAACACAAATTTTCTTCTATAAAAAAAGTTTAGTGAAAACAAAGATATCAAATGACATGATACAATTTAAGAACTTAGAAACTGATGTATTATAGGCAATTATTGATAACGAATTAAACGATACACATGTAGAGGTTGTAGCCATGGTGTTAGATGGATGAACAGCACTTGGAGCAGCGGAAGTAGACATTGTATATTCGCTATTAGAGAAATGAACACTAGATATGGAATTAGACAAAACCTCTGCTATAAAGGATGTCATATCACTAGCAGACACCTCATTTATTTTCTTCACTCCGTCATCACCGCCATACTTCAGACCTTGAACAGGACACCATTCAAAACTATGTGATTGTACTCTGAGACGATCAACATTCACAAAGACCTTTAAATGTGGGTTTCTTCGTTGAATTTCCTTTCTAATAACCAACAGCTTAGAGCGCTTCTTCCTCACATTCTCCGAAAAATCACTAAAAATTGCAAAACCTGTGTTCTTTAAAATTTTAGACGCTTTCAAAATGTTCAATTTATCTTGAAAACGGACAAACGTTGCTAATAATGGTCTGTTCGGCGTCTCTCTTCTACCTAAAGGACGAACATATACGAATTCGGCACTAATATCAACCTTCAGGACATTGTTACAAAACTCAATCACAGTCTGATTTAAATTATCGTTTGTGTTAAACTTAATGCCTCTAAAAATCAAATTATTTCGACGTGATTTAGAATCTAAAATGTCCACAGTTTTATCAGTTTTCTCACATATCAACTTTAGAGATTATATTTCGCATTTTAATTGACGATTTTCGCCCTTAAGTGCACGATAATCCTCATGAAGAACTTTAAATTCCTCTTTAGTTGGAAGAGAAGCAAGTTTTGAATCCAGCAATTTATTCATGACGTTAGTCATTGTTTCAACAAGTTGTGCGATTGTCGTATTGCTGATCTCTTGAGTTGGGGCCATACTTTTTTTAGTACTTTTTTCTGAAACTTCTGGCGAGCTTCTATCGCTGGCGATAGTTTTTGAGATTCACTAAGGATGTATGAGGGAAAGAATTCGTCAATGAGCAAATCTAAAGGAACGAATCAAGAACTATTCAAAGTGCATTAATATTTCTATTGGAGTGATCTGTGATGGAAATATTACTTCCTTATCACACCGCCGCAACCACAATTTTCTTCAAATTTGAAATTCTATGAATAGTCCTAATGTAGATGGTAAAACCATACATTTCATTGAAATGGTACTTTAGAAGAAAGCTTAACGTTATTCCTCCCAGAAACTCCTAACGATCAATTTTCCTAGAAAAATGTTTCGAATAAAAGTGATAAGCACTTATGTGTGCAAATAGTATATCTAGTTTAAAGAAATGCGGTAGAGCTATTTTTTGAGAAAATTCAGATAAGTCGTCGTACTTCCGTTTATGGACGTTGATCCAAAACCTTATTGTCAGATGCGATGGTAGTAAGTAAACGGAAGCTTCTGTGATTTTTCATTTTTGATCCCCACTAAAACACAACGCAACCATATACAGATAATTCCCAAAAAACATATTTTCTTATTTCGGGGATCTTCAAACATGTACTTCCGGTAAATACTCATTTTTAAAAATTGGTCATGATCGCAATACTTTTTCTTACTGGGCGGAGTAAGAGAAAGTAAAATAATAACGAATGTGCGAATTATCAAGAGTTTTTACGTCAACCTGCCAATCAAATCTTGTAAACGGAAGTGAATAGCTATATATATACTAATAATTCACTTTTATATGATACATCATCCTCTTTATAGCAGTCCATAACTATAACCTCTGCGCCTCCATGGCGCCAAGCCATAACAATTAACGACCTTAATTTTTTCACATTAGATTACAAATGGAGATTACTGCAATAAAAAATAGGAAATATGTTTGAAGTTGTAGAAAAACTAATAACTGATTGAATAGCTATTCAATAACTGAAGATTGTTAGAAAGAAAGACACATGCCTGACACTTTATTCACAATATATATATAAAACGTTTCCGTTGGTGACACTAAAGTCAAAGCGCTATTGTACGCGGACGATGTGGTACTCATTTCCGATAGCCCTACAGGCTTACAATGGTATATCAATTCTTTACAAAAGTATTACGACCAGTGGGCACTTAAAAGTAAATTTAAACAAGTCGAAAGTGGTTGTCTTCAGGAAGGGTGGAAGACTTGGTCCCTTAGAAAAATGGAGATATAAGGGTTTACTAATAGAGGTTACCAATTCTTATAAATATCTTGGTGTTGTTTTAACATCTCGCCTTTCTTTTCGTCATCACTTGAACGACAAAATATCACTAGCGAAGTTAAGGCTAAATAGAGTCTGGTCCCACTTTCTCTTTCACAATCAAGTTCCATTAAAATCCAAATATCAAGTCTTTAACACTTCAATAATATGTTATGCTGCCCAAGTCTGGGGCTACCAGCGTTATGATGAATTAGAGAAATTTCAAAGATATTTTGTTAAAAAAGTGTTTGCTTTGCCCAATTCTACTCCTAACTACATAATTCATTTTGAGAGCTGCATCAACACAGTTCTTTACTTCACATTAAATCTTCATATTAAATATTGCATTAAAATTTTTTCTTCTCCTGATTCCCGTTTAACTAAGATAGTGGCGACAGAAGTTGTTAAAAAGAATATTCTTTGGTTTAAATGCTGTTCGGATCTTTTACAGAAATACTCAATAGAATTCAGTTTTAGTCTAGATAATTTATCAGACTGGAAATCTTATGCTTCAGTCTTACTAGAGAAAATCAGCACAAGTGATCGGGAGGAGTCTGTGAGTCGTGCTCTGAAGACTGATCGTTTCCTTCTTTATAAAGACCTGTTGGATATTAATACAAATCTTTCTACATATAATGTTGGCCTAAATGAAGAAGTTAATCTTAAAGATTTGAGCATATTGTTCAAAATAAGGGGTGAATTACTCAATCTAAATTGTGTCCCATGGTTTAATAAAGACCCGGATAAAGAGAGGTGCCACTTGTGTAATCTAAATGAACGAGAGGATATGTTCCACTTCTTATGTCAATGTTCTGCACTGGCTCATATTCATCGATTACACTTTGGAATGGGTTCATTTTCATCACAGTTTGTGATTTCTTACCTCTCCAATATGACTGATTGCCTTGTTTTTTAAAATTTGTTCAACAAATTATACAAATAGATTATGGAAATAAAGCCAATCATTAATACCTACAATTTCATAATTAATAATTATAATAAAACAAAATAGTAATTTTCTTTGTTATATAAAATTTTGCTTTTCTTTTTATGTATACATTAATAACCAAACTCTGGCAGACGGTTTGCATGCTATATGTAATACTAATTTATTTATTTTTTGTTGTAATATTTTCTTTTAAATAAAGTTTATTATTATTATATACTACGTTTTTACTAAGTGAGGAGAACATAAGTAAAGAGTAAAGATAGACAGACTAAGAGAGGTAGTGTTGGCAGAACTTTTTGGTACTGCATATTAACAGACTCTTCCTTGTTAACTTCTTAAACATGCTTATAGAATGTTAAAACCCGTTTAAAGAATTTTGCTTAAAATTTAAAGATTCTAGTTGATTATTCGCTTGTTAGTTTAAGACTAACTTTGACAGAGAAATCGCTTATCACCTTTTTTTTACAAAAGTCGTTGGGGAGTTGTGGCGGAAATTGTTGTTTTATCTGGCAGCCATTTGGAGCGCTGCAGATGGTTGGGATTGTCAGATGCGCTGTACATAGTATCTGTGGCGCTGTGGTGTTGCGGCGGTGTGATAAGGAAGTAATATTTCCATCACAGATCTCTCCAATTGAAATATTAATGCACTTTGAATATTTCATGATTCGCTCCTTTAGATTTGTTCATTGACGAATTCTTTCCCTCATACGTCCTTAGTGAATCTCCAGCGATGTTGGCGATGTATATGTCGCTTTCAAAAACCAAAACGAATTATGAAAAAAACGCTTTATTTGATACAAATCATAAAATATTTGCATAGCTTTTAAAAAAAAAATTAGCGTTATAAATGCATTGACATTTAAAAATATTCTTTGGGACATTTGACTTGATTTTTCTATCACCCATATATTAAATTTGCATTAAAAAATTGTTTTAATATTTTATACAGACATTATTGATATTACTAGTTTTAATACAGGGCCCAGTTAAACTTGTCAGTTATGCAGGTCAGATGCCAGGGTATTTACCTACCATATGGTGTTTAGAAATGTCATCTGGTTTTATAGAAACATAATGTGATAAAAATAAAACACACAAAGCTAAAATTTGTGAAGCGTAACTGACAAATATATGGTATTAGTAGTTATAAATTTATGTTTTAACTTGGTGGGAAATAAACATATTATAAATTATGAAAATAAATTTAATTTCTCAAGCGTAAGTGTTTTTGTTTTTGTTTCTTTTGTATTATATGTTCACTAAACACTCTTATTATTTGTTCTCAGAATTTATACTAAACACATGTAACAGCTGGTGTTTTTTTTATCGATTTGTTCTATCGATTTTTAATCGAATTATATTAGAATTATTTGTTATAGTTGAGTTGTTAATTATATCTCTAGAATATTTATAATTTCTCTGATAACTGTTTTTCAATGATATCTTCTTAGGTAATCTTTTTACTTTCTCATACTCTTAGTTAGAACTATTGTAATCGTGAAAATTTTTTAATTTTAATTTTGGACTTTCCTTTGGCTAGTCAAGGCTGAAACTTTCATTACGAAGACATCCTTTTGTCTTCAGATTATTTTCAATTTAACTTATTTAGGTGAAATAATATTAATTGATATTATACTGAAGTATGCCTTCAGAATGACATTGTTCAGTACAAGTATTTTGTCAAGATTTTTCTCCGTTTCTCTCTCGGAACACCGTTGATTGAGTTTCGTGCAATTTATTCGTATTTGAGATATTTTGTTCACACACACACATGCACACACACAAATCGCTATAAACATTTTTTCATAATCGGGGGACCTCAAAACACATACATATTTCCAATATATACCCGATTTTGAAAATTTGACCTCTGAGAAAGTAAAAACGCTTAACAAATTTATGTAACCCGGGCTTTTTTAGCCTTTTTTGAATAACACAAGGTGGGTTTGCCCTTTTTTTAAAAAAAATTACAAAATCCTAATTTTTAATCTCGAATTACATTATTAACCTCACATTATTAACCTAAATTTATTTCAACATAGGATATATTATTACCTTATTCAAAACTAGAGGGCCCCAATTAAATTGTATTTCAGTGCTTAAGGAATTCTTTGATTTTTTTTTTTTTTGAACAGGATATGGCAGATTTGAATTGGTTTTTTTTTACTTGAATATGTTTTGTAAGTCTGTTTATTATATCCTGAAATAATAAATTGGTGAACACAATTCTCCGGAATTCTCTATTCATTTAGAACGGTGCAGATAGGTGCATTAAGATTACAGTTACGTCTTTGAATTCTTAATGTAAAGTTTCTAGACATTTGACTTACAGTACCTAATTGAAATTATTCTATCAAACCATTGAGCAGACTTTATCTTTTCTCCTTAGCGGGTCCTTCAAAAGAAGACCACAGAGGGGTCCTTATACTGGCCGTAGTCTCCAATAACCATCCCTGTTTCGTTATTAATGTCCTGTTGTGATAGGTCTTTCCACTTTCTAATTCGCCATTAAGAGGCCATAACTGATATAAATAGCCTCCACAAAATCGAACCCGGCCTTTCGCAGAAAAGACACGAAGGTCTGTTCAGCTGATTTAGAAAGGGTTTTATATTATTTTATTTTAATAGCTACAGCCGTCTCCGAAGGATTCTACAAGCTCGAATGAAATAAATTTTCTGTGGCCATATTATGCTGTGGAAATGTTTTTCCTTTCGAAGAATGGCTGGCAGAAAATACAGTGCCGATTAGAATTTTTTTTTTAAATGATTTACATTTTAACAGAACATAGTAAAATGTTTCCAGTAGTTGAGATTTATCATTGTTCCAGATATTTGAACTTGGTTCGTTGGCAATCACTGTAATTCGCAGCCAAACCCGCGTTGCAGTCCCTGTTATAAATCGAAAGTAATCCCCTGTACACAATAAAATAGGCACAACGAATTCGTGCGCCCCTTCTACAAACCCGTACCCACCACCTCTCCATCACCCTTGTTCCCCCACTAACCAAGTCTGACGTTTTCCTCCTACCTACCGCTTTAAAATTACACCGTGATATTTCAAAGTGTCACCGACGAACGGTGGGCCCCGTTTAAAGCGATAGGATTATAACATAATATTTCGTCGGCCAAAACCAACGCGCCAGTATAGCATGAATAATGTAAACTACGTGTGTTATGAGGGGCATTCATCAGGCTGCTTCGACCTCCCGCCACTTCACCACCAAGTCTTTCGTCCTAGCCCCCCCTTGGAAACTTAACCCTCTTTTCCACTTTACCTCCAACCCAGATATCCTATTCTTCTTTACTAGAATCTACTGCATTCTTCTTTCTTCATACAGCGTTCTTTACCTTCTTCTATTTCTTCTGCTTCGTCTTTCTTATTCCTTTCACCTACATTTATTCCTTCCTTCAAACACTTTTTCTCCCCCCTTTCTCACCCCCCTTTTTTTTTACCATTATCGAACTTTTCTTCCCAACCTCCTGTCTCATATCTCACCTTGCTTCAACTTCATCATTTTTCCACAACTTCATCTTATTCCTTTAGACTAACGTAACCATGACATGTATTTCTGTTGGCAATTCCATTTCGAAAATGTGGCACGAATGCAATATTTATTCCAATAATATGATTTCTAGTAAGAGAAACTAATTTGCGCACTAAGTGAAACTAAAAGTTTGGAAAAAAGTAGTAATGGAAAATATGAAAAAGCAATATCAAGTCATATCTGCTTGAAACGTCTTAATTAATCTAAAAACAATTAATCAGTTTTCTAATTAAATCTGACATTATTTACAATACAAATCGTGATAACAAGGAACGGTTATTTTGTTTTCAAGCGGTGAATTTCTTTGATAAATCCAATGGTAATCTTTCTATGTTTCGCTGGGTTTTTATTGTTTCTGGTTGCTAAGATACGTTTCCCCCCTATTGCAGCAGACAACATAAAGACTTGTCGTATATTTTAGTGGCCTAGCTACTACTTGTATTGTTGTACAATTCTTGTTCCAAGTACATACGTCTTATTGGATGGAATATAGAATGGCTATTGTTATCTTAGTATTCATTTGAAATTAGTATAATTATTTTTTTAAATTTTACCTCATTATGTTCTGATATAACTATTGTTCGTAGATTTTATAGTACTACTAAAATAATTAGAAATAGCAAGATGTTTACAGCTCAATAATTTGATTTAGGCCAATTATATCATGGTATATTAATGATAATCTCCATCACTATCTTCCATTATTACTCCCAAACCAAATGGCCATTACTTGCTCAAATCTTATGGGGGGTAAAGTGCAAACACATACACACACACAGCTTATGAATAGTTAGTGATGATAGGCGAATGCGCGAAACTGGCAATGAAAATGAAGCACAATATAAAGACAAAAAAAATCTCTGATTTAAACGGAGTGTATTTTCAGAAAAATTATGGACGTTAATTAGAATGCTTTATTTCCTAATATTGAGGAACCAATATATAACTGATGAAATAAATTTAAGTGTTTTTGATATTCATTGTAAGTTGAGAATTTCAATTTTCTGCATGATTATAAAAAATAATAATAACTTTCAAATTCTATTAACTAAATACGGAACAAGTTATTTTTTTTAAATATTGTACATTACTGAGAGCTATAAAGCAAGATAGAAATGAAATAATAAGGAAAGAATAGAAATAAAAAGAAAAGAAAAGAGAATTAAACTAAACGAACAAATTGGTAATAAGAAAATGCAATTGTACTTGTGTCACGTAGTAGTCGGAGCTTTGGCGGCTTGTTGAAGAGCGCGCCACGTTGTAATGAACGGCGGCCTTCTCTCTCTCCCACTTCATAACAACGTACACAGCAGTAAAGAGAGAGGAGAGAGAGAAATTAATATAGTTAAAGAAATAGGTCCAACTTGTATATTGTATTGTCAAGAGTTTTTACTAAAACAATAATGTTGGGGCCGGAGCCAGTACAACACTTGTTTCTACTAACTTTATTGGCAGACGTTAATTTCTTATATATCTTTATTGTAAATCGTATTTTTTTTTATTTTATTTTTTGTTGTTGTAAAGCTATTAACTGAATATGAACTTTATTGTTTATAATTGTTTAAATTAATATAGTAATCTTTTGTGATTGATTATGTAGCACAACTTGTCAAAATTTAGGTGTTAAACCATCTCCGATCAATGTGACAGCGGTACAGAAATGGATGCTAACCACTTAATGACTTGTGGCCGACTTAGATGATGAAGGCGTTTCACACTGGAAAATAAATTCAAATAAATATTGGACAACCCCCCCAAAAAATGGGAACACTCCCTTCAGAGTCGGCGTAGAAAAAAAAAAGGTCAAAGTACTCAAAAATTTTGGAGATTTCCGCTTTTGAGAGTGCAACAGATCATGCACTCATTTCCGTTGTTCACTATTCTTAAGTCAATAATCTACAGTAATATGTAACTATAATTGTTATGGTTGGTTCCGCAGAGTTGGAAAACATCAGAGACATTTTCCATGATAGCCTGCTTCTTTTTGTGGTCATCGAACGGTTTCGGGCGTTCGCCCATCATCAGGATGTTTTTGTCAAACAGTGTAATAATAGACTTGCACTGAGCAAATCCAGTTGATTCAGTCCACATAGTTGATATACAAATAAGTTGAGTGTATCAACTGCATTTGCTCTGTGCAAGTTTATGTTATTACACTGTTTGACAAAAACATCCTGATGATGGGCGAACGCCTGAACCCGGTCGATGACCACTAAAAGAAGCAGGGTATCACGGAAAATGACTCTGATATAACTATAAAATTTCTGGATAGAGCTATTCCAAGGGAAAATAATGAATGAAAAAACCAAAGTAATCAGGCATTGTTGTGGTGGTTGGTTCCGCAGAGCTGGAAAGCATCAGAGACATTTTCCGTGGTAGCCTGCTGGCTGTGTGATGGATGCAAGAAATTATATCTATTTTAATTTGAAATATCAAAATTTGGAAGAAAAATGCGAGCTTGTTGGCAAAAAGGTACACGCAGGTAGAAGAGTACAGTTACTGGAAAAGTTCATGAACCTTGATAGCGTTGTTCTGCCCCTTCTTCTCACAGGGGAGGAATTGAACGAACAATTAAAAGACATTCTTTCAAGACAGTTTTGTTGTAGACACCGAAGCAGAATACTTGTTTTTCGCTCTCTCTAGCATCAGTTTCACAATATATTAATAAGTAGTTATAATATCTTGTAGTTATTATTTTAATAGAATATATTTATTGTTAGCAGTGGTGACTACTTAATTATTATTATTACTTCTTTCCTAAACATATACATTTACCAGCCCTTTTACAAAACCGCTCGTGCGACTTCAAACATACAACACAACATCACAACAACATTTCACCTATGATCATGGATTGCTACAGTCAGGTCCTCAGTTCGAGTCCCCATCTAATTGATAAATTAGTTCTAAAAATACCAAAGTAAATTGTGTACTTCCGCCTCCCCACTCACGACACCTAATTTGATTCGAATTTGGGCGTTAAGGCGCCGAAAAAAGTAGGCATCACTTTTCTTTAATTTTGTTTTTTTTTTTTTATTAGGGAACCTCAAAACATGTATTTCCGGTGAAAACTCAATTTTGAAACTTTGACACGATCACAATACTTATTAAATGTAGGAGAAAGTAAAAAATGAATGGCGAATATAGACAGATAAACAGCTGCTCTTATTTCCCTTTAGTGTGTGTATATATCATGGTTTTACTTGTATAAATATTTTATTACTTCCTATTATTGGGAATTGTAGAGAGATAAGAGATGTTCCTACTAATACATGAACACTTGATATATGGTTCGTCGTTAAAACAAAAAAACAAAAAAGAATCAAAAAAGTACTCAGTTAAAAAAAAAAAAAAAAATGTTCCCCCTCCGACATTTACAATAGATAACAAAGTTAAAATATATTTGCTTCCATCTCCCTTCAACTTGGTTCACTCACACATTCAGTAACGTCCCATGTCAATCAACATCCGTTGTTGACATGTTTGCAATTTGTAGTATTAGTAAATCTTTGTTATATATCTTTGTGTGAGTTTGTATGTAACGTAGTAAGGCTATATACATATAATTGTATATATATATAGTGCCATTTATGTGTTTTATATGTACAATATGTACATCTGTTACTTGTGATGTTGATGTTGAAAGGGCATCGCCGGGACACAGTAGGTTTTTTTTTTTTGGATTTCATTCCCGAATAATGTGACCTTTTTTTTTATGTTATCAACAACAAGCTGTAACTCAGAAAAATTGAGCGTGAATTTTATTTAGAAATTTCAAGTAATTTAAATTGGTCCCATTTTTGAACTTTCGTTTTTTGTTTGTTTGTTTTTTTTTTTTTTGTTAATATTTCGTGTAATGCAGTCACTTCATCCGGGCTACATTGTAAAAGTTACATTACAAACCGGAAATAAATATTATAATTTGTCATTGATTGGTGTGTGAACTGTGATTATCTTAGAAATTATTTATGGTATTTATATATCTGGAAATGACATATGAATGCACAGATTGTGTAGTTTATTCTACTATATGTCATTTTCAGATATAATAAATTGTATAAATTATTTCTAAGGTAATCACAGTTCCGGTATACAAATAAGATGGATGGGGCAAGATCGCTTTAAACTTCCACACATTTTTCAAATAAACTAAGTGGCTTGCAGTATTTTTTCCTTCCAATTTTAGAATTAAAACTATCTACGGCATTTTTATCAGACCACACAGAGCTAACGATTGTGGTGGATTTCAGCACTATTCAGCTTATACATCTGTTTCATCTCGAAGCACAGCAAACTTCCCTAATCTTTTTCCCCGTGTTCTCATTCAGTGGAATCAAAGACATGGACGATTCAAAATGCCATCTTCCTGCAAGATCTTGCAATCAGAAAAATCAATTGCTATTGGGAACAGCTTTATCTGAAATCATTTGGACGTCATTATTGATCTTTACACGATTTACCGGAAGATATTCAGGGGGAGTCTGATATTTTATCAGGAACGTCATTGCTAAGGCTACATACAACTCTTCGCTAGGTGATATTCTTAACATCATTATCATAACTGTGTAGATACTCTTTTAAGAACTAGCACTGAAAGTTTGCTAGATAGATATTATATGCTGTCCTTTCGGTTGCACAGCCTACACTTTTCCAGTTTATCTAAACTCCTTCCTAGGTATCAGCTGATTCTGAATTTATTATTTTATGAATATCTTACCAAAATCAAATTATCGCAAGATGTGTAGTTGTCGTATTGTATTTTAGTGTTCACAAGTTTACACTTCAATAATTTAAACTTATTTACTTAATTTTTTTTTTTTTATTTACTTATTTTATTTTGAGTTTCAGTGGTAAAACTTTTGATTTTTTTTTAGAGGATGTATACTTTTATAAGAACCGCCTAAATAAAATATAAAAAATAATCGCAGATAGACAAAAGTTGACATTCAGCGTAATAACACTTTGGATACAAAGTTTCTTTAAAATTGGAACATTAAATTTCAATTACATTTTATTAAAAAAAAAAGAAGAAAAATCTAAGAGAATTATTGATTTAATATGATTCTCAGTTTCCCACTCTAAAGTACCATTTAAACATAATATACGATTTCACCACCTTTCTCTTAGCAGGATTACTTATTTGAAGAGAATTTCTCAACAGGAAGCCAATTATATTAGAAGAAATTTGTATGTGTGTATGTGTATTTGAATTTTGTTTTACAATGAACAATATATAGCAATTATTGTGATAAGTATACTACCATCATTACAGTTAACTCACGACCATCTCGAACTTTAATATTCTCGATAGATAATACCTTATCATTTAAATAGCATCTCTTAAAAAGTTTTTTTTTTTTTTAATAAAAAATTAATAAAGTGAGTCAAATTTTAATATTATTCCTTATAATAATTTAGAAGAAACTATAGTTACATAACTATATACCCCATACACCATTCTCACTATTCCTATTTAGGTATATTGTTCAATATGTACATTACTTATTCAATATATGTTTAGAAAATGATACATACCATAGCAACATTATTTATTATTTATATTTACGTAGTTGTATACACTATAATATTACACTATATACAACAATATATGTATATATATTTAGATGACTATTTACTTTGTTCACTTACTTTTTTTTCCTTTTTTTTTTTTTTATTTTTTTTTTATTATATTTTCAATACTTTTTTATTATTTATAAAAAAAATTGATTGTTTTAAATTAAATTATTTATATTGTTTTTCAAAGTTATATTTCTTTTTTGTTGCATAATGTCTGCTTCTAAAAATTGACTTTTCTTTTATTTTATTAATTTATATTGATAATTAATTACCCATATAATATCTTATTATTTTTAAATCTTAGTCTTTGTATATAGTTAGTAATATTTAATCACGAAAGACCACTGTGTCAATTGTTGACTACTGTAAAATAATTAATAATAAATTGTCAATGTAAATTTTCCTCCAAAAATGTAATTTAAGTTTTACACATCTCCCCTTGTTGGATGTTTCCATTTTTAAAAGGAACAATGAATATAACGCCTTTTAAAAGTGGATAACATAACATGTGGCCTTACTCAGGTATTAACAACTCCCTCTTAACCTCCTAGTTACTGGTTTTAACAAAAAACACTTCCAAAACAGTGTATAAACTGATTTTGCTCTATGGACTAACTAAACTATTTTGGTCTGTGTCATCGCACTGTTTTGACCAAAATATCCTGATGATGGGCGAACACCCCAAATCGATCGAACGACCACAAAAAGAACCAGACAATCACGGAAAATATCTCCGGATACTTTTTCAGCTCTGCGGACCCAACCACAATAATTAAGAATATGCAATTAATATTTATCCAGTTTAGGAAATTACAATAATAAAATTTATTAATCATATTTACTTAATAAACGGTGTATATTCTAATATCTAACTATCCCGAAATACTATTTTGAAGATTAAGTTTCAATTAGTCTAAGTTACTAGTCTTTAGAAGGCTGGTTCGGGGCGCTATGTTTGTGAATCAATGCCCCCCTGCTCTTCCTGTTGGGAAACAAATGTTAGGCAAAAAGCCAAATTAGTGCTAACTATGATCTGTTGAGATTTATTTTTTTATTTTCTCTTACTTCTTAGGAACAGGAAGTATTGTAATCATGTCAAATTTTCGATATCGAGTTTTCACCGGAAATATAAGTTGTGAGGATCCCTAAGTCCATAAAAGTGGTTTTTAGAAAATGGTCTATGTACATGTGTGAATCGCATAGCTCAAAAAGCAAAAAAATCGCAGAAAGTTCAAACTTGATATTCCATTTAAGCATCACCATGGGATTGGACAGAAGATTATCTGTCAAAATTCCTCAACCGGAAGTGCCACTTTACTGAATGACTTTTTCACTTTTTTGCGATTTTCTCGAAAATGGCTCCAATGATTTTTTGTAAAGTTGATACTTCAACTACGTATACAAAGATCTACAATTTTTATTTGAAACATTTCTCCAGAGAAATTTATTTATGGGCACTTTTGGGGGAAGGGTGGGGTTAGGTTTTTCCGCTAAAGTGACTTATCGTAGTTTATTATACAATTCTATCATCTAAAAGAGGTACTATCTTTTATTTGAAACATTTCACCTAGTAAAGTCAATTTAAGGGGGCTTTTGTGGGATGGTGGAATTACTTTTTCGTTTAAAGTGCCATCACAAACTGATTATACAATTCCACCATCTAAACAAAATTATTTAGAAATAAATAGATTGTCAAAATTCCGAATTTCAAGAAAATCAGTAAATCGGAAGTGCGTTTTTACTGAACAGTTTTTTGCGATTTCCTTCATAAAAACACCGACATATTTGGTACACTAACTATAAAATTTATCAATGCAATTTTGTAAAATAGTAAGAGAAAATTGTGTGAGTGTTTCACACCAGATTTTTTTTTTTTTTTTTTTAATATGGGTAATGTTTTCATATTGTGGAGAAATTCCGTTATAGTAAGGGGAACAGTGTTCTATATTTTATAAATACGTATATATATTTTCAGCTATTCTTTATTTATATTTTATATATATATATATGTATATATAGACATAGGCAGAGCCAATTCATTTCTCTGTTCACAATTAAATTTTCAATTTCACACTCTGAATAATCTGCCACCGCAAACATGTTAACATTGTGACTGTTATGCCATAGTCGGAGCCCGTTCTCTACCGCCAAATGCAGAATGGCAAAAAGAGAGAAGCGTTTCTGGTTTGTTTGGTGTACAGAGGAGGAATATACCGCCCCCCTACAGTTTCTCTTGCTTGATGGTGATAGGAGGCGGTGGACTGTTACTACAGAAATATATATATATATATAAATGTGCGTGTGTGTGTGTGTGTGTGCGTGTGTGTGTGCGTGTGTGTGGAAAAAAAGGAAGAAAGAAATAATAAAAAATATGTTTCGCTCCAATGAACGATTTGATACGTGGTTATATACGGCCTATTCCATCTCTTCTTCTCTCTCTCTGTTTCACACATAAGCACGCACACAATATCTCTCTATCTCTCTTACTGCCACTTTTGTCCGTTTAAAATTGAGTCGGGACAAATTAAATAAATCACTTTATGGGTAAAAATTCTCTAGACTCGTTTGGAATCGTGTATGGGTTGGGCGGGTAATATTAACAAGGGATCCAATTTTTTTCCCCATAAGGTTTGGTGAATGGGGGAGGCCGCCACTCTACAGAAGGGGATGGTGAACCTCAGCGGCGGTTGAAGATGGAGGGGGCGGCAAATAACCACTCTATAGTGTTATGGAAGTGGTAGTAGTAGTAGAAAAGTGTGTATACAGGGAATTACCGGTCAAATGGGAGCCCATCCCTTGTGGTAATGAAATAAAAAATAAAAAAAAAAATTCACCACCTCTACTAGCCTGACGAAGTAACAACATACAGAGAGAAAAAGACTCTCTTCCTGCCTTGCTGCTTCATCTACCCTCTTCCATAGACGGGTTCTTCTTCATCTGAGTGTACCAGAACCTCCCTTGTACTCCCAACTAGGCGGGCATATTCCTCCTGCTACCCATTCCGCCAGCTAGTAAGCGAAAGATAAATCAAATAAACGGGCTCCTATTTAAAGCGCCGTATTTATGCGAGGCCGTAAAAATTATAAATTAAAAAAACTGTTGGTTCTTCCTTAATATCTTGGCCATGGAAGGGAGGTTGGGTGATGGAGTGAGAAACGACGAGAAAAATACCGGCAATGGAACTATTTGTCAGTAAGAGGATGCCTTTGCACCACTGGAATGTATTTTTTTTTTTTTTGTATTTTTATTACTTTTCTCTTTTATATATATATATATAAAAATAGTAATTAAATCTGAACGATTATAATGGGAAGTCATTGTTCACGAATTTTTTTTTTTTTTAATTTTAATTTTTTGTTTTAATTCATTTAAAAATAGTTTACCACGAGTAATTTCTTTCTTTTTTTGCAAAAGATATATATTCTTTACTATATTTTAACATTATTTATTTTTAAAATGTTTTTTTTTTTTAAATGAAACTGTGGAAAAGAAGGTTAATTAAAAACTAACAAAAATTTACCTTTTGTGTAATTGCTTTTCAGAGATCGTTATATCCAAAAATATTTAAACATTAACTGCAAAATTAAAAATCAGATATGCCAATTAAACAGAAAAGTTTTGACTTATTTTAGTCGTAAAAAACAGAAAAAAGATTGCTCCTATCTTTAATAGAATATTTTATTCGCCTTTCACAATTTAGGAATATCCCAATCAGACAAAGGACTAGGTAAACCCTGCCCATAAGCTATGTAAACTTGCAAAGTTACATGAAACAGTATTCACATTGTAGTGGAAGAAAGAAATAAAAGAAAAGAATAGTTTTGAAAAATAGTTTAGAATATTTTATAGTTTGAAAAAATTCTAATTTTGTTAATATTTTAAATGTATCTTAGTGCAGTGAAAAGAGTCAGGTATTGCAATTTGGGGTCATTGCTATTAGGAAAACAAAGGCACAAAAATCCGTTAAATTAATACAATACCACCAGGCCAACTGTTTTGTTACAGAGGGCATTCCTTCAAGACAGTCTGCATTCTGCTTCCAAAACCAGAACACTTGCTTCAGGAATCGCTCTCTTAAACTCATGCGTGATTTGCCTTTATTCTAGATAAACATCATTTTATTAAGATACAGTTGTGATATTGTTATGTACTTAAATTATTGCTAGTACTTCTCTCTTAAACATATATATACAAACCCTTTTACAAAACCGCTCGTGCTACTACAAACACACAACAACAACATCATCACCAATTACATTTCAACATAATATATACATTATTATTATTCACAGACTTTTGGCCACCGTGCCAAGTACATAGCGCCAAAACCGGTGCCTATGGTCTCTTGGCCTTGCGTACGCAGTAGACTAGTTACCGTCCCTGCCACGGTGAGACGGACCTCTACTTAACCTTCTGGTCCTTCTTAGAACCGCAACTTCTCGAGTGAACTTCATAAAGTCTTTAAAATTTTGTGCACTTTTTGTCAGTTCTTTACAGCCTCTCTACCAGTTCTCTCCCCTTCTTCTCAGCTTGAATTCCATATGGATTCTAGGCTCTTCAACGAGAGGATACCGAAAGAGAACGTGATGCACCGTGTCTCCGCTCACCGCATTCACAATTCGGGGAATCTTTCAATCCCAGCTCATGGAGCTTTGAGTTGAACCCCCCATAGCCCGTAATATATTCAGAAAATCCGTTGACCGGTACACGGTACGGCTTTACTGAACAATGGTTTTCTATGATTTTTTTTTCCATAAAAACACCGATGAGTTTCATTGAACTAAACATCTAGTGGGAATTATTGATGGAAGAAAATTTGTCATTTCACAAAATTGAAGTAGGAGTAAGAAAGTCGTGTGAGTGTTTCAAACCAGATTTTTTTTTTTTTTTCAAATCATTCATAGAAATCGTTTGGAATGATTTTTTGATCTAGCTCCACTCATACAGCTAAGAAATAAATTTGAAATCGATTCATACTAAAGAATTTACTACGTTGAACATGTGCGCTTTGAACTCATCTTTAATGTTTATTTGGTTTGTTTCAAACTCCTTGAACATGTAGAGCAGATATTTATATGTAAGGTGTCCAAAAAAAAAAAAATGAAAAATATCGGAAAACCAAAAAATTATTACTGTTTAAGCACCCAGCTCCAATGATTACGACAAAATAGTCAACGCGAGCATTTTTTTTTGTCTATTTTACCGCAGTATTCTCAAAATCGACTCAGTTATTAGGTTATTTGAAAATTGAAATCTCTCCTGTCTGATTTTTTACTTTCTCTTACACCTAGTAAGAGGAAGTATTGTAATCATGTCAAATTTTCGATATCGCGATTTCACCGGAAATATCCGTTTTAAGGCCCCCTGAGTCCAAAAAAGTGGTTTTTAGCAAATGGTCTCTGGGTGTGTGTGTGTGTGTGTGTGTGTGTGTGTATATTTGTGAACAGCTCAAAAACGAAAAACTCCAGAAAGTTGGAACTTGATATTCCGTTTAGGTATCACCATGGAATCTGACTATACCTTATCTGTCAAAATTCCTTAACCGGAAGTACCACTTTGATAGTTGTTTTTTTTACTTTTTTGCGATTTTCTCAAAAATGGCTCCGACGATTTTCTTCAAACTTGGTAAATCAACTACACATACAAGAGCTACAACTTTTGTATGAAACATTTCTCTGGGAAATTTCATTTAAGGCAGTTAAGGGGGAGGGCGGGATTAGGTTTTCCATCTAAAGTGCTATTTCAGTTTATTAGACAATTCTGTCATCTAAATAATGTTAATTAGAATTAATATGTTGTTGAAATTCCGAGTTTGAAAAAAATCGGATAACCGGAAGTGCGTTTACTTTACCACTTTACTAAATGATTTTTTTCACTTTATTGCAATTTCTCAAAAATGGCTCCGACGATTTTCTTGAAACTTCATTATAAACTAAACATACAAGATCTACAACTTTTATTTAAAACATTTCTCTGGGAAAATTTATTTAAGGGCACTTTTAGGGAGGGTTGGGTTTATGTTTTTTTCTAAAGAGCTATCATAGTTGATTATACAATTCTATCATCCAAACTAAATTAATTAGAAATAAATAGATGGCTAATATTCCGAGTTTCAAAGAAATTAGTAAACCGGAAGTGCGCTTTTACTGAACAGTTTTTTTAGTTTTCGACGAATTTCATTAAATTTGATACACAAACGATAAAATTTGTCAATTTTAATTTTGAGAACTGGAGTAAGAGAAAGTTGTGTGAGAGTTTCACACCAGATTTTTTTTTAGATAAGTATACATAAAAAATATATTTAAATGCAGATTAGTAGGTAATAATTTTTTTTTATTTAATTTTTTAGCTTATTGTGATTGCAAATCAATAATTCCCTTCCAATTCGCAAGATAACGCTCCTACTATCACTGCTTCTTTGTTAAGTCAATCAGATGTTTGGGGAATTCTCAAAAATAATCCACTTTCTTATATCTCTAAATTAAGTCCTTAATGTGTAAAATTAGTACCTTATTTAATTATAGTGTACTAAAGTTAAGTCACCAGTTTCTAGGGTCCAATTTCATTCATACGAACCAACCAAAAATCTCAGAACATATTAATAACAAATTGAGAATTATTTAAAATTCAGTCTTCTGTTGTTTTTTTATTTTAACCCAAAATAATCCTAACGAAACTTATTCAATCTTCATATTATCATAGAAGTTTGAAGAATAATAATATTATGAAACTTTTATTATTAAAAATTCACCATTTCTAAAATTTTCCAAAAGTTTACTCCATTTATATTTAATTATGTATGTATGCAGTTAAACACACAGTCCTTCTTCATTCATTTAGTTAAAAGTTATGGATTATATTCCCCCAAATTAAAATTGTACGCTCCCCGCTTATTTTTATAGTTAATGTGTGAGTTGTTTGGTTTTTTTTTTTTTTTTTTTTTTCTGTGGGTTGACAAATCACGAACATTTTATATATATAAATATATATATGTATGTGCGTATCTGCTACAGCTGGGGTGAGTTGTTACAATTTTTCATACGTAACATACGAGATCACATTTCCCTTTGTTTAAATTTGTTGCTTAATAAAACAAAAACAAAAAAAAAAACAACATATTTATCACTCAAGTGTTTTTGGTAGCCGTGGTAGCAGCGGGTCGCCGCCTATGGATTTGTTTTAGTGTTAAAACTGTGCGGGGAGAAAGTGATGTGATAACGCACCCCAGTGGAGTGGTTTGGTACTAGTTTAGTTGGAGAGAGCGAGTGAGATTTTCTGTTCGTCACACTCTCTGTTACGAATGGGAATATGTAGGGAGTGAGGCAGATAGAGAGGAGTAGTGTCTGTGTCTCTCTTCTCACTCCTTCCATGGAGAAACATTCTACCCCCACATCCCTACCTATAATTCTGATAAATCACCTCTTGCCGGATATTTTAAATAAATATTCAGCCAGTCATACCAGTCCCTACCCCTTTTTGATGGTGGTTAAGAGAGAGAGAGAGAGTGAGGAATGCTTATAGGAGAGACGTGGTGAAGAGTTAGAGAGATATAATTCGTACGATCTGTACAGTGTTCGGCCTGTCTCGTGGAGGGGGAGGTAGAGGCTCAGCAACGAGGCAGCATCCGTCATTTTCATATCCACTTGCCTTCCACCAACCAGTCAGTCATTCCCTCTCATTTCTTCTCATTTCCCCTAACCACTCCTTTCAGTCACTGTTTCGTTATTCGTGCCTGCCTTCCCCCCCATCTCTCTGCTTCTTCTGTTCCCGCCACCACCCAGGGCCCCAGTTTAGTCCCACAAAGTCAGAGACTACGTTCATTTGTTTCCAAATCTATCTGAGTTATTGCCAGTTATTATAATAAATAATGAGACTGATAAATCAGTGAGAATTTTAGTTCGAAATGGTACAGATGGGGAGTAAACTCGCTACTGTTTGGCACTGCGGTACTTCTGGCGCGCGTTCTGCACACCATGAGCCAAAGTGAAAATTTCAATACATTTTACACCATCAAACCCCTCCACCAATTCACTACAGCCCTCCACAGTTGATATAATAAACAATTCCTCCATCTACTGTACTAATATTTTAGTTAAGATATATAACATGATTCTATCGTATCGTATTATTTTATCAATAACATAATATATTGGTTTAAACAAAGTTTAGTTAAACAATAACACACTGTTAAGGCTTCTCCGTTTTGGTCTTTGTTTCTATACTCTTGCCATGATCACTTCACATTGTATGCTATAATTTGGTTTTTACTCTTCTATTGCACCTTCTTCCCATATTTGAAAGACTTCTCATTATTAATCCAACAGTTTTCAATTTCCTAATAAGTATATTATTTTCACTTTAAGCTGCAGATGTTATATCATTAAAATTTCTTTTAAGGTAGCGTAGAATTTTGTTACTATTTCGCTGAGTGGAAACAGCTGAGCGGAATTCTCTGAAATTTTGAATAGATATTGTATATAATTAGAAAGCAAGGAATTATAGTGGTGGCGATCAAAATGACGATCTTTAAATCATTAAATTTAAAATTTCAAATAGATCCTTTAATAATAAGTTTGGATTATAAATCATCGCAGGGTCCCCAATAAATTAAACTTAAAATAATTAATTCAATTTTTACAGGGAGAAATCATAAAAATCTTATGCAAATCATAAAGTGACATTAAATGTTATCATGCTCAAAGAATATTTCCATTAATTGTTGAAGTATAATTTGTTTTCATAATATCATAAATGAAAATTTATCTCAATATTAAACTCTTTTATAAAAGAGATTTATAAAACAAAATTAAAATTGAAAAAACAATGGCTGATCGTTATGAACAGTGTACTAAACCGGCCTATTGTAAAACACAATTACGTATCTTGAAACAGAAAACAAGAATGCATTATTCTTTTAGAGTATATTAATCAAGTACTGTAGTAAAATTATTATTATGAAGAAGTGTTGACATGATCATAGACGTGATTGGGGAAAACTTTGTATTTGTCTCGAGTGGATGGATCTCTCTCTTGCTAGAAAAATAAAACTTAGAGTCTCTTTTTCTTGATAAGCTTCCTAATTTTATATCACAGACCTTGGTAAACAACCAAGTATTGATAACACGACTGGCCTGATCCGTGACTAATCTTGTTATAATACTTGCATGAAAGTGGGTATTATGTAACAATGCTAGTCATAATATCATACTGTTTATCCAAGTCATTCTGATGATAGGTGGATAAAAATGGAAGAAGACTATCACGGAAAAAAGTCTATGAATCTTTGTATTTGTCCACATTGTATGCAGGTTTGAAGTAATTTTAGAAATCAAACAACTGTTGAGGAGGTGTCGAGATTCTTTCTACTTAAAATTTTCATAAGAAGGTAACATGTTTGCAACTAGTATATAATTAATGTAATAAACTGACAAATGAATAAATTTATGATGATTTCGATGTTTTGGGAAATAAAGTTGTAGTTCTTCTTTTTTTTAAGGCATCTCCCTGTTCAGGTTCCTTGCCCCAAGTAACTATTTATTCCGGTCCAAGGTATCGTCTTCGCGTAAACCTCTCGCAGACATTACTTCGCGCACCTGTGCAAGCCAGCTAGCTTTTGCCTCCCCTCTTCCTGTCTACTGGGAGGTTGCTACCAAAATATTTGTTTAGAAAGGCGCGAATCTTCCATTCTCAAAACATGTCCAAGCCACAGCAATCTTCTCTCATCAATTTTTTCGAGGATTGTCTTATTTGCTGCGGCTATCTCTCTGATGGTGGCGTTTGGTGTTCGATTGAGAATAGTTTTTCTTAAGCACCTCCTCCAAAACCCCATTTCCGAAGCATTTCGGGTACTGCGTAACCTCACTGACAGAGTCCAAGCCTCCGAACCATACAGAAGTACGCTTTGTACTAAGGAGGCATGTATCTTGTGCTTAGTAGGAATGCTCACGTCGCCGTTCCATAATATGGAATACAGCATCCTCGTCACAGCCTCCTTTCCTACTTTCTCCTTAACGTCCTCAGAACAAATTCCATCCTTATTTAGAATAGATCCAAGGTACTTGACCCTGGAACATCCCTTTATTATTTGTCCTGAGTCCAACATCAGATTTGGCATGTCTGAATGGCAAGTTGTAGCTTTAATGTTTTTATTCTGCCCAAATTTTATATTTTGAGAAAAAAAATTATATTTCCTTACGGTATTTAACAGGAAGTAGTGCGATATTCGAAATCGAGTTCTCCACCAAAAGAAAAAACATGTTTTATGACAGAAACATTCATTTATTTTATACCTATATATAATTCCATTCAAGGTTATGGAAGAAATTATTCGAGAAAATTTATAATTAAATGGAAAATTGTTTAAAAAAAACATATAAACAAAACAAAAAACAATTATTTACAGATATAGTCCAACTAAAAGATGCAATATAGGCTTCTTCAAGTGATTTCATTTATAAAATAAAGTACTCTAGAGAGACTGCAAATCAAGTAGATACGTATCTTAAGAAACATTGTAATATAAAAAAAACCATTTCAAAGAAATAGTTCTAAAAGGAAGTAATAACAAAACAAAACCCGAAAAAAAGAAAATGATTTTTAAATCAAAATTACAAAAATATCTTTTTACCTTCTTTTGCTTTTCCATCAGTAAAAATATAAAGAAATACTTCTTTAATTCGGAAAAATTCCACCTGTCCCTCTTCCACCCTTTGTCCACAACTTTTTCTTCTTTCCCGTAATATAATTCTTTTTTTCGTTCTTTCATTGAAAATTATTTTCCCAAATTTACTTAAACAATAAAAAGTATTTTCATATTTACATACTTGTTAAATATTTTAGCAGAAATAAAAAAAGAGTGGGGGGTAGTGTCCCCTTTTTCAACTCCCTCCACTAATTCTTCTTGCTTTTTCTTCTTCTTCTTCGTCTTCTTCTGGCTTCTATTCTTCCTTTCCTCCAACACCAACACGGGCTCTACTTGGTTGATTAAAAAAGTTCTCTAGATTGTTGGTTTTTCACCAGAACTTGAATGTTTCATAATAAAAGGATTTGATTTTAATCCCTCCCGGAAAACTCTTCACCCTTAACCTCCTTGGGCCTCCTAAAGTTGGGGATTGGGAGGGACAGAGTAAAAGGGCAAAATTAATATTAATTATTCAGGTAATTTATTCGTTTTACCGCTTTTTTCTTCCACTCTCTCTTTTTACCTCTTCTATTCTTTTTTCCATTTCTTTAGTTTAAGTATATAATTAATTTTTCTTATTTTAAAAGTTTAATAAAAATGGTATTGTTTTTACTTTTTTATGGTGTAATTTAAGAAGTATTATTATTGATAACTTTATTTTAAAAAACTAAAAAACAATCACGCAGTTATCAATAACATTTAACTAAACATGAGTAACAAAACATTATTGGTCTTCTCCTACTGGATTATTATTGTTTGTCTGTAGGGAGTGACCAAACCCTACGCTTCTCAAAGCCCTCCACTGGGCCCATATAGCTACCACAAAAAAAAACAACAACAAACCGGGTCTAGAACAAAAAAATACCTAGACCCTCATCCAATCCATTTAAGATTCACCGCAGTCCGAACAAATCAGACAATAACCTCAAAGGGAAATAGCCTAAGCTCTTCCACAGTCGTCCCGTTCCCGTCCAAAGGTCCTGAACCAAATTTCCTCACAACCTAAGCAATCTATCATAAAATTCTCCCACAGGAAGAACCCAGAGAAAATGCGCCAACAAAACAAACTTATCAGAAATTTAGGTTTATATTTTTCTTATTTCAGAATACTAAATCTCTAGAATATATATATATAGTATATTTATATGTACAGTATATATATATATATATATACAGGGTGTCCCAAGGTATATGGATAACGACTTTTTCTCGGAAATTAAGATAGATAGAAAAAAACTAAAAAAATACGTGTCCCCGTAGTTTTTTGTTAGAAAACCAAATTTAATTTGCAGATTTCTTTTGTTGTTTCGAGAAGCGAGATACAGGCACCAACTTCATTTTTTCAAATAGGGAGGTGTGGTTTTTATTTAAGAAATAGATTCCTCTATTTTTTGTGAAAAAAATTGACTTGAACGGTTTTTTTTTTTTTGAGCGATATTTTACAAGTTATGAATGAAATCATGATACTAATAAGAAATTTAAAAATGATATTATAACGGTTTTTTGATTGAATAAGAAGAAAAGTACTATTTTATTATAAATTTTACTCTTCATTAATTACAGATCTTGCTCGAACTGGCCCCCCACCATTAGAGATGCATACACATGCTTTTTCCTGCCAATTGTACCTTACGACCAAAGAAATACATCTCTAATGGTGGGGGCCAGTTCGAGCAAGATCTGTAATTAATGAGGAGTAAAATTTATAATAAAATAGTACTTTTCTTCTTATTCAATCAAAAAAAAAAGTTATAATATCATTTTGAAATTTCTTATAAGAATCATGTTTTCATTCATAGGAATCTATTTCTTAAATAAAAACCACACCTCCCCATTTGAAAAAATGAAGTTGATGCCTGTATCTCGCTTCTCGAAGCACCAAAACAAATTTGCAAATTAAATTTGGTTTTCTAACAAAAAAACTACGGAAACACGTATTTTTTAGTTTTTTCTATCTATCTTAGTTTCCGAGAAAAAGTCGTTATCCATATACCTTGGGACACCCTCTGTGTGTATATATATAATGTGATTTATATATAGTAAAGAAGGCACTATTTACTAATTTTACTATTTACGTTTACTATTACTAATTTTTTTTTTTTTGCGCATCGACTGCCATTACCGTTTCTTACATATTTTTCTTTCTCGATCCATGGCCAGACAAGCCGGGGATGGCACATGTTTATCCTACTTGGCATCCACACATAATGCCTTATCCAGCAAGGTATGGTGGTGTCATAGGTCATGGTGATACTTTCCACACACCCCCTCTTATAGTGTCAAGCCAGTCGACGAGGAGGAGGAGTGTAGAATAGTTTGTGCCATCCCTTATCTACTAGAGTTTCTACATTTAGGCAAAACCAAAAGCTTTTTATATTTATTTATTGCATTATATCCATATTTTCAGCAAAATTAGTTAGTTATATAGCTTATTCTAAGGAGGCTATTTAATATATAAGCTAATTGGGTGTATATTACTTTTTAGCAATGTTTCTGCACACCCTATAAAGTACCCTAATCCTAAAATTAACTACCTAAACCTAATGGGGTTGAAATACTTTTATAAATTTTCTTTCAACCCCGGAAATACAACCTAACTGTAAACCTCATTTAACCATTCATAACAACATTGTCGCAAATAAATACACTCACGCTAATAAATACACTCACGCTAATAAATATACTCACGCTAATAAATACACTCACGCTAATAAATACATTCATACTAAGCATTCATACGATAAATTCGATATTTCTTTCCCCTTTACTATTACTAATTACTCTTCTTTTGACTATTTTTATAATTTCAGCTTAGTTTGGGCTTTTTACTTTTGTGGGTATGATATATTGCTCCTGAGTAAATAATTTAATGAAATAAATAATACTGAGATTAAATAATAATCAATCCTCTGGCTTGAATGTGGGATCAGAAAATTACCACTTCATTGTTTATCCAGATTGATAATTTCTTTTCAAAGGAAATCTATCTAAGTTAAATATTCCTTGAATTGTCCAAAAAAATTGAAACGACTAAATGACGCAATAAACAAGTAACAAGTATTAATAAGTTTATAGAATAAGAGAGAAAGATTATTATTGTTATCCAACATAAATCTCAACAATAGAAAAACATCCGGAAAGAATCTAATAATACATCCGAAAAAAAAAACTAATTTATATCATGATTTCGTAATTTTCAATACGATAATATTTAAAGTATAAAACAGGATATACAAGGAAGGAAATGTACTTTCTGTTTACAAAAAAAAAAAAAAAAGTTGTATAAATAGAAAAAAAAAATAAATAAAATAGAAAAACGTATTTTGACAGTAGCTTGATTTGATATCCATCATACATGAAAAAGACTGTCGGTATATGGCCAGTTGTCTGGTTTATGTAACTATATTAGTGTGAGTGAGAGAATTCCCAACAGCCGTCTAAATTAGGAAGAATGATCCAGCACTTTCCGCAACAATATAGAAAATAGTGTGGCCCTTACTTAACAGCCCGTTAAACTTCACTATTTTAACTTCCCACATTATTCCCAACTATTTCTATTATAGCACAAATAGAAATTCTTATAATTTTTTTTTAATACATTTTATTAATTTCTCTAACAGCTGTAAGCGGAAGTAATGTAAATCGTGTCAATTTAAGCAATAAGCATCTGGTCTTTACAGAGAATAGTTTTTTTTAGGTTAGCCTGATTTTTTTTTTTTTTGAAGTAGGCTCCAAGGAGTTTTTTAAACTGCGCATGCCTCAGATTTTTTTATTTGAATAATTTTTTAAGAAGAATTAATTTTGGACCTGATTCACTCCATAGAACTGCATAGTTGAAACTTCCTTTACGTTGAAATGTGATTGGTGTGGATGTTGTGTTGTTGTAGTTTGTAGTGGCTTGAGCGGTTTTGTAAAGGGCTTGTGTATGTAAGTTTTAAGAGAGAGAAGTAATAAGAATAATTTAGAAAACACTGGTAATTAAATTAAAGATATTATCTTTAAGATATTAAATATTTTACACATCACAACTATTATTTTAATTAAGTATTTATCTAGATTAAATGCAAAGCTCTTATGTTTTAACTTATAACTGGCACAGTCCTGATCTGTTCTGGTTCGGCGTCTAAAACTAACTGTCTTTGTAGGAATCTTTTCTAATTGTTCGTTCAAATCCTCCCCTGTGAGAAGAAGGGGTAGGGACAATGCTATCAAGGTTCATGAACTCTCCCAGTAACTGGACTTCTTCTACCTGGCTTACCCTTTTTGAATGTTAGGATATTCTTGAAATAATATTTTTCAAGTAAAATATGTTTCTGGAATCCATTACAACGTACTACTTCAAAACGATGTAGTACAATTCTACCATCCATATAATAATATTAAGACAATTGCTAAAGTTGAAGAAAACCGGTTGACCAGAAATAAGACTTCACCGAGAACAGGTTTGTCAATTTTACGAGATTTTCTTGAAAACGAAAAAAAAATATGAAGCGATTTTCTTTAAAAATTAGAATGATGTTGCAAATAAGATAAATCTGATCTTTTAGATTTCCGCGGCCATTTTTATGGAAAACACTTCCGAGTTTCTGAGTTGAAACAAGCCAATGGGATTGCTCCATTAACTTTCAAGGTGTAACTTTTCCTGGAAGTTCAATGCAATAATGGGCGAAACGTCGGTTTTTAGCGAACCACTAATGCGGTCTCAATTTAGAAATCTGAAGTGTTTTTCATAGATGAATCTATCACTTTAATTCTACATATTTTTGGGGAATCAGAGATTTTTTGGGAATTTTGGGCTACTTTTCTATGGCTTAAGACTAAAATACCATTTCAAATAAAGACGCTGTCTGATGGTTTACAGTTTACACTATAATCCCAAACTGCTGGCTGTATGTCCTTAGAACCAAGAATCTAAACTGTTCTGCTCTGACATCCTATATTAATGTACATTTTCAAGTGAAACTAAACTTCTTGTAAAGAATGTGCTATTTTAGTTTTTATGTTTCTGTTATTATTAGAAAAAAAGTTAGAAAGACCGTTGATGAATTAGTAATGAAGAAATTTAGTGAGGATCGGTCAAGAAAGAAACATTCAATTATTCCAACATTTCGACAGAGTTTTCTTTCTTTATGAAGGCTTTAATATATATATATATAAAATCGTGAAGATGTGGAGAAAACATTTTTAAAACATACACATTTCTTACATCGCAGAAACATAAAAAAAAGAAAATTTAAAGTTACTAGTTATTTGTTTTAAATCACCTACAGAAAAGAAATCGTCTACAAAAATTATTATTAGTATTAAAAAAAATCTGGTGTGAAATACTCACACAACTTTCTCTTACTCCAGTTCTCAAAATTATAACAAACAAATTTTATAGTTTTTGCACCAAATTTAATGAAATTTGTCGAAAACTGTAAAAACTATTCATTAAAGGCGCATTTCCGGTTTACTGATTTCCTTCAAACTCGGAAGTTTAGCCATCATTTAGTTCTATAATTTTCATTCGATATAGAGTCGTATAATCAAGTATTATACCACTTTTAGAGGAAGCTGTATCCCCACCCCTCCTCTAAAAGTGCTCTTAAAAGAAATTTCCCAGAGAAATGTTTTAGATAAAAGTTGTAGATCTTTTGCATGTTTAGTTTATATACGAAGTTTCAAAAAAATCGTCGGAGCCATTTTTGAGAAAATTGCGAAAAAGTGAAAAATCATTTAGTAAAGTGGTAAAGTAAACGCACTTCCGGTTATCCGATTTTTTTGAAACTCGGAATTTCAACAACATATTTAATTCTAATTAACATTATTTAGATGACAGAATTGTGAAATAAACTGAAATAGCACTTTA